>VCRD01004590.1:25409-43722 GCA_006783055.1 Trinorchestia longiramus
GATAGTTATATGACTCACAGTACACAATAGTTATGACTGGTGTTACGAAATGTACTCAATTTTGTAGCTGAACCCCTTGAACAATATTCCTTTTGAATGTCTCTAATTATCTTAGCGTTCACATGATATATTTGCTCGAGTGTGTCGTTCGGGATTCAAAATTCCCGATAGAAACTCAAGGTTTCTCTGAAGTTCTTGAAGACGATGTAAAGTCTTGGAATTTTTCGTATCCCTCAAAAAATATCGCTGTCTCACTCAACACATCGAGTAGAATTATTAATTTTCCTGAATGCTTCTTGAAGAGAATTGATACCCTATGTGTACTCAATGTGTACTCAGTGTTTGTGTAACTTGCATTAAGGAAAGGTGATATCACAGAGACGAAGCAGTTATGAAACGTGTCTTTGGAGCTAAAAAACAGATATTTCAGGTCAAACTTTGATTGCATACAGAGTGCGGTAAAATAATTTCCTTTTTTCAAAGGAAATTTATTTCAAAAAGAGGAAGCTATGTTGTCTGCTCTGTATAATGACGCTGATAGCTAAGAACTTTTCAAAAAATTCTTCTACGGAACATTTGCTGGACGGCAGAGAAAACCTTTTCTCTAAAAACGTGATTCGTTTTCTCCGTGATGCCACTTTCTTATTCTTTGCAGTCATTCCAGATGGACAGACGCACTTTGTTTGTTATTTCATCTCTGTCATCCCCTATCACGCATTCACAAGTTTAACAACCTAAAGTTATCATTTTCCCTTTTTCTCACTTAACGTGAAATTCATGGACAACCTAAACTCCAAGTTTGTAAAAACATAATTTAGAAAGAAAACTATCTCTGCTTCACGAAAATCGATGTACTTTTAGAAACAAGTAATTTAGATTGAAATTTACCTTTGATTTGCCGAACGCATATGAGAATGAAGCAAAACTGACGTATGTTTATACTTGCAATTTATGATACAATATTCAACACACGCCAATATCAACTATTTTTGCCTTGGAAGATTGCAACTTTCCTCATTTTTTTAGGGCATCTGTCAAACCTCTCACCTATTTTCACGCTATCTTTTTTTCAATTCATGTATCCCGTTTTAAACGTCAAAATTGTACTTCTTTTACGCTCCCAATGTGTTTGGCGTCATTTTGAAATAAAATTAACTTAGAAATTCAGCTTGAAATCGTTGTATCCAATTCAAATTCGAATTGTTGTCCTCAATTCAGCTCAGTATTGTCTCCAATTAAGTTTGGGATTGTTTCCTCCAATGCAGCTTTCGATCGTTGTTTCAACTCGGAATAGTTGTTTCCAATGGAAAGTGTCCGACCTCTCAATTTCCCCTACAACTTTCAGCGCAGTTGGTGGCGGAACTTCCATATTCCTCTAAAGAAAGTCGCTCGTGGCGGATCTATGAAACTTTGTCGTCTCCTCCCTAGAAGACGAATAGACGAGGCCTTAGAATTCCTGTCACATAGTTCTTAGTAGGATAGCCATAGTTCTTGTAAGGGTGGGCCATCCTTCTTACTGGGAGGTACGTTGTTTTTATAGGGTGGGGCATAGTTTTCTCCAGGCGAGCTATATATCTTATTAGGATATGCCTAGTTCATGTGAGGATAGGCATAGTCCTGTTTAGGAGGGAAAACTTAGTAGGCTATTATGGAATTAGAGTAGGCATCGCCCTGAAGCAGCTCCGCTGATAGAGATGGGTTAGGTTAGAGATAGATGATAGAGCTGGGTAAAGTTGGGTGAGAGATAGAGATGATAGAGCTGGATTAGTTTAGTTCATATGTACGTGCTTGGTTTTATCAGTGATATGGAAAGTGTGCAGTGACTTATAAACGTTTTGTTTTTTCGATATTTTTGGTGCTTATAGTGAATAAAATATGCCTATACAGAAGTTAATGACTATAAACTGGAGGTTTGTATAAGTGCTCAGTTATATCGGGCCAACAGTTCCACAGTTTGTGCAATTGAACTCTGCTCATTAGAAGCGTCAGTTTTACCATTAACTTCAGAACGAGATAGAATTTTTTTTTGTCGATTTCCAAAAACATATATAACGTTTTTGTGTGATTTTAACATGTCATAAGAATTGAAATACCAAAAAGGTGAAGAATTGGGTACTAATATAAACAACCGTAATCGTGCATAGTGATACCCATTTCTTGCTATAAATTCATTAAAATGAATTAATTGGAAAAATATACCAAATTATAGATTACCCGCTTTTTGGAACGGCAAAACTAACAAGAAAACCATTAATGATTTTGAAAAATATAAAAAGGGAAACGATTATTACCCCTCGGTGAATCAAAATAGAGATAGATTATAATGCTTCTATTGATGGTTGTTATATATCAAACGGAGAAGTGCAGTCTGCTCGAAATCACTACGCAACGTTCTAAGTATGTAGTCATACCTTAATACCCCTACATTTTTCAATTAATACTTGGGTATTTTTGTATACTAATATCATAGATTATCTAAACAGTGTAATTATACATATTAATATATTTTTCAAACATGTGTATAGGTATGAATATATTAATATATTTCTCGACTGGAAAATAAACCCAGACCTAATCTTTCACCGTGACTCTGCTCAAGTTTCCATCTATAGAATTATTGTGGCTAGTTTTGCTCGAGAATAACCAGTCATTGTAGGTTCTAGGTCATGCCTGCCGTCATCTGTTGGAGAGTAGACAGCACTGACAGTCACGCCTGATACTCAACATGCACCGTTATGCTCTATTTCACCATGTTTGTTGGAGCTGTTGGCGCTAACACACACGTTTGTGTTAGCACCATGACGTTTGTGTTTGAATTAACCTGTAGCCACCGTCTGTATAGCTCATTGTGACCGCTTGTGTAGCACATAATGTCTGTATAGCTCATTGTGATCGTCTGTATAGCTCATTGTGATGGTCTGTATAGCGTATAGCCCAATCCGAATTTTATCGTCTGACCGGCGCTAATTTTCGTCCGCAATAACCGGTAATTATCGCCTTTTCTTACGATAAACCGATTATATCACGATAAAACGGTAATTATTATCTGAAAAAGACTGTATTTTTATCGTCTTTTCCCTATGCTTGGAATGACGGTAGGAATAAGACTGTAAAGACCGGTCAATATCGTCGGCAAACATTTCATTGTCTGGAAATACCTATAATTACCGGTAATAACCGGTACTATTTCTATCGTCGGAAGTTCCTACTATAAACGATTATTATCACCGCAAATCGATGATTATCTCCGGTAAACCGACGAAAAAATTCGGATTCGGAGTGTCTGCATAGCGCATAGTGTCTGCATAGCGCATAGTGTCTGCATAGCGCATAGTGTCTGCATAGCGCATAGTGTTTGTGAAGCCCAAAAATTAAAATTTATTTTCTGTGTAAATAAAACTTTGTGTAGAATATCTTCTGTGTTTTGCGTAATTTCCTGCGACTGAAAAGAAACAAAACTAATCTGTAGTTTTTTGTTTAAAAAAAATAGTCATGCACTTCACAATATTGTACCTATTTGAAATCCTGTTCCAGTACCTATTTTTCTGTTAATAGTAAATTTGCTGTCAGTATTTTTCTCGTCAACATCATTTTAAATTTTCTTTCTGTTGATATATTTGACTCATGACAAAGTTGAACCTTGTGTCTGTTTTTCTGTAGTGGTACTTTTTTTAACTCTTCTACTGTGATGTTAAGCACCATCTTCACACTCATACCCATCACTCTTCTACTGATGTTGAGCACCAACATCTTCACACTCATACCCATCACTCTTCTACTGATGTTGAGCATCAACATCTTCACACTCATACCCATCACTCTTCTACTGATGTTGAGCATCACCATCTTCACACTCATACCCATCACTCTTCTACTGATGTTGAGCACCAACATCTTCACACTCATACCCATCACTTCTCGAATTTTGTTCTCGCTGTCTTATGCCTTAGAAAACAACGAGCGTATTTTAGGAACATGACATGGCGTCTTCAGAGAAATATTATGATGGTGAACACAAGAGGTGTAATGAATGGCAGTTATAGGTGAAAAAAGTTTGAATTTTGACTGCAATTTAACTGTTTCTCAATTCGGAATCTAACAAAGCCCTTTTTCTTTGACTCATGGACTACACATGTCAAGTTTTTGCCTCATCCATGTATGGAGGAAAGAGATATAATTAAATGTATCTTCATAAACATGGCTACATTTGGAATATTTTTAATAAGTTAAGTCTCCTGTTTAGGTAAGAAACACAATGTCGGCTATACGTCTACTTTCACTGAGCCACATACTTTTATGCGCTTCTCGAAATTTTCGATAACTCTCTCCCTGATGCGTGGTTCGATGTCTCTATGTACTAACACGCCTGGTTTCAGTCTTTTGACTTGAAGGATTGTTCGTAGTTTGTCAGCGTGCGCGTGTAAATCCACATACCTGTAATAAAAGAAATAACAAGTGATAGAATCACTGGAACTGGGTGGCCATTTCTAGTGACCATGTAGGCATATCACGCGTTGGGAAATGTTTCGTTGAATAATGAATGCGTTTTGCGAGAAGTGTGGTAGGTCGCTCCATCCTTCTTAAAGCAAATATTTCCAACCTCCGTATCTTTCAAGTTTGGCCATAAGTGAGTGGATATCATGTCTGGGTAACGTTCCCCATTAATGGTAACTCCATTCTCTCATCTTCTAAGAAGAACAGTCTAAACACTCCACCTGCCCCAAAACCACACCACAGTCGCTTTCAGTGGATGCATGGCCTGCTCTTCCATTGCTCGGGAATTCTCATTTCCCAAAATCGGCACTTATTTTTTTGTAAAATCCAGTCAAGTGAAAGTGGGAATCGTCACTGACGATGATTTTCTTTGCAAAATTTTCATTGGTTGCAAGTCTCTCCACAATCCAGACAGTAAATGGCCTCTGCCTCCAGTAATCAGGTGGCTGAAGATGCTGCGTGAGTTGAATTTTGCAAGCACTCTTGAGAAGATCTTTACGTAAAATTCAATGTATTAAAATGGTCGAGATGCCCAACTTCTGCAAACATCAGCGAATTGATTTTTGCGGACGCAGAGTGACTTGCTTGAATATTCTACCCAGTGATATCGTGATGAGTGAAAATAATCGTGTATTATTTTTGTTTACAGGCTTTAAGAAGAGCAGCCGTAGAGCTGCTGCTGCAGATGCTGCTGCTGCAGACTGTGACCTGCGGACTTGCAGCACATGTACAGTCTGCAACACACGTACAGTCTGCTGCAGGCGGTGTCAGATCTCCTAGATGTACGTTCTTGTGTACTATGAGTACTTTCTACTTCTGTAGTGCACACGGTAGTGTATACAGTAAATAGAGTGCACAGTGTGTATACAGTAGCATGCACGGTAGTGTGTACAGTACTGTAGCGTGTATAGTGTGTATAGCAATGTACAATATCGATCAACCTTTCTAGTTCCTTACCAGTTAATTTCAGCGTGTTTTTTTAACTAAAAAGAAATTAAGAAAGAATAAATTTGACATTTGTTAAAAAAAACATTGAAAGACGTTCTACTACTTCACTGTTCATGTGATGATAAATTTTATACGTATGTCGATGATCATATTTATCGACACTATTTTTCGATGCCATTAATTTTTTTGACAATCATTTTGAGATACGATGATCATTTTATTTACACTTTTTTGAGATGGGACGATAATTTTCATGACAATTATTTTCAGATACGACGATCATATTTATTATAAATAGTTAGTATACATGACAATTATTTTTTATTTTTCAGGGTTCTGGGACAGTTTGTTTAGCTCGTTCCCCTCCACTTCAGGCATCACAGACAGAGTGTCAGGTGAGCGAGGCGCTGTTTTTTGCATATTTGAAATACATTTCCATGAAAATTTGGAGAATAAGGGAAAGGTTAATAACAGTAATAAATAAAGGAATAAAAGCAGGAGAGTATGTGGAGTGAATTAAAATTTGTGAGCAAGAAAAACCTTTGTGCAAAATATGACCAAACAAGTGACTGATTTCTCAAATTTTGACAAAAAAACGCATCTGAAATTTCAGAAGAAAATGAAAATACCGTGTGGACTGAAATTTGTGTACTGATTATACCATGTGGACTGATATTTGTGTACTGATTATACCGTGTGGACTGATATTTGTGTACTGATTATGCCGTGTGGACTGATATTTGTGTACTGATTATACCGTGTGGACTGATATTTGTGTACTGATTATACCGTGTGGACTGATATTTGTGTACTGATTATGCCGTGTGGACTGATATTTGTGTACTGATTATGCCGTGTGGACTGATATTTGTGTACTGATTATGCCGTGTGGACTGATATTTGTGTACTGATTATGCCGTGTGGACTGATGTGGTCACCACGATGCTACTTTTAACTGAGTGCATCTTTCAACTGAAAGTTATAATTGTGCTGTCACTCAATTGTAAGCTCGCAGTTAATTATTATTGTCTTCCTTGCAGGAGCTTTCTCGAGGAACACATTCGACGAAGCAGTGTCAGGTATTTTAATAGTTTATCTATTGAACCTAACCGAACTTTCCTAACCTAATTTAACCTAATTTAGCCTAATTTGATTTAATTTCATTTAATTTCATTTAATTTCATTTAATTTCATTTAATTTGGTCTAATTTGATCTAATTTGACCTAATATAACCTAATCTAACTTAATCTAACCTAGCCTGCCTAATTTATCCGTAACAGAATTTAATTTGGTCATAAAGACGTTAGTTTTTCCTCCACTATACCTGTTATCCGTTGTGTCAGTCACCTGTTACCAATCTCAGCTACCTATTACCAATAATCTCAGTTGCCTGTTACCAATAATTTCAGTTATCTGTTACAAATAATCTCAGTTACCTGTTAACCAATAATCTCAGTCACGTGTTACCAGTAATCTGTCACGTGTTACCAGTAATCTCAGTCAAGTGTTACCAGTAATCTCAGTCAAGTGTTACCAGTAATCTCAGGCAAGTGTTGCCAGTAATCTCAGGCAAGTGTTGCCAGTAATCTCAGGCACGTGTTGCCAGTAATCTCAGGCACGTGTTGCCAGTAATCTCAGGCACGTGTTACCAGTAATCTCAGTCAAGTGTTACCAGTAATCTCAGGCAAGTGTTACCAGTAATCTCAGTCACGTGTTGCCAGTAATCTCACGTGTTACCAGTAATCTCAGTCACGAGTTGCCAGTAATCTCAGTCACGTGTTGCCAGTAATCTTACGTGTTACCAGTAATCTCAGTCACGTGTTACCTAAAACCAAATACATTCCGACTCGAAATCTAATGAATTAATTATTGATGAATAATTACGTCTGTAAAATTAGATATCATCAGTAAATATTCATTATTTTTTTACATCTCTGAATAATGCAGCTATATATTTCATAATAGCAATAATTTATAACTTCATAATGGCTATATTTCATAATTTATTAATGATAATAATTAATACCTTTGTAATGGCAATAATTCATTAATGACAATACTTAATGACTTCATAATGACAATATTTAATCACCTCAAAATAGTAATAATTAATAACTCGATAATGCCAATAATTTATTTACCTAATATTCTCAACTCATTGAACCCGTAATTAACAAAGTCATGGGTTCATTGCCCCACCAAAACTTGTGCAATAACTGTGTCCAGATTTCTTAAATTAATGCCACTACTTATTATACCGGACCATGTACGGCATTCAGCTTAACGTAGGCAATAATTCTTTTTAATCTTCATGCTTGAATGCAATGCATTCATTGCCAGTTGAAAAGGTTTACTAAAAAGAAAGTTCTTTCCTTCACATCTGTCATTCTTAAGCTCTCATACTTCCATTGAATATTTCCCTTTTATTTTGCCTCAAGATTATTCAGAAGATTCTGCCATCGCTTAAGCTCGTTTCCTTATTGCTCAGCTCGGTTACTTGGTATTCTCCTCGGTTACTCAGCGTTCAGCTCAGTTACTTGTTATTTTCCTCGGTTACTCAGCGTTCAGCTCAGTTACTCATCGTTTAGCTCGGTTACACAGCGTTCAACTTCATTCAGCAGGCGGAAGTGCGGACTCACAAAAACGTCGTCCACTTTTTGTAGATTCACATCCAGTTTTCGCTAAACCAACCCAAGCTAATAAAGACTTCTGGTCGAGGGAAGAAAGTTTTGACCATTTCTTGTGTAAAAAATGAAGGCCCTCAAAAGTTCCTCAAGAGCCCGCAGCAAAGAGGCCCAGCCTCCGCAGAAGCCAAAAAAAACTTGCGCTTATTTTGAGAAGAAATAACAAGAGTTAAAGCAAATGAAAGAACAACAGGTGAATAGGAAGGGGTTGTTTAGATGAGGTGCTTGCACTGTAAATAGAAGATGCAATTGTAAAGTGTAAAATTTTTAGATAGCGTGCTTGCGCTGCAAAGACAAGATGGTGTTGTAAAGTATGAAGTTTTTAGATGAGGTGCTTGTGCTGTAAAAACGAGATACTATTATAAAGTGTACTATTTGAAAAGACTCTTTAATGCTGTGCATAAGTCACAAGAACTCTCTAGAGTGCCACAAAGAGAAGTACGATGGCTGATGAAAGACATATAAATAAATTTTGCAGGTAAATTCTACGGTTAATTCATGAAAACCGGTGGCAACGAAGAAAGTTGCGCCATAAATAGAATCAGGGATTGAAAAAGAGTCTTCGGTGTACTCCTGAGCTCATAAAAAAGTAAAATATTGGGCAAGAGCTACGGTCAAAGCAAGACCTTTAATGACCTGTGAGTGATTATTTGTGCGTGGTGTGCTCAGGTAACTGTTAGACCGGACTCAAGAAAAATAGTTCTATTTAGAAGGGAGTTGGGAAGGGGAAAACCTTAACGTGCATTCATCACAGTCCTTGTCTTACCATGAATCTTACTACAACATTATAAGGAAGAATATCTAGACAAACATGAGTCCTCCTTTTTCATATTTTCTACAGGATCTCATCGAGCTTGCAGGATAATTATACTAATTTTCATCTCGAGGCTGAATTTCTTGGTTAGTTTGTCCAGCGTTTGGTCGTCGACGCTATTACACTCTTTGAGAAACACCCAAAAGAGTCACTGAAAAGCTTAAAAAAACTCAAGCTTTTAAGTAAAAACGGAGACCCACACATCATATTTTTGTAGAGTGACGAAATTTCAACTCTTCAAGAAGCTGACCACACGTTCTGGGCGAAGATGTAAGCTAACCCATAAATACTCTAATTCAATCTACATATTTCAACAAATTTACGTGATAAAAAAAGCCAAGCCCGGCAGAAATTGTTCTTTTTAATTAATCAATTTTTTTAATCAATTATTCGTTCGGTTTGGGTGCGCATCAGAAATGATGCTATGTGCAGTAAGGCATGTGGGATGAATAACTTAATAATCATAGGTAAAAATATAACTTTCCTCATTTATGGTACACGGTGCATTTAAGGATTAAGGCTAAAATACACCTGAACTGGATTGTGGGTATGATGTCTGGACTGGATTGTGGGTATGATGTCTGGACTGGATTGTGGGTGTGATGTCTGGACTGGATTGTGGGTGTGATGTCTGGACTGGATTGTGGGTATGAAGCCTGGACTGGATTGTGGGTATGAAGCCTGGACTGGATTGTGGGTATGAAGCCTGGACTGGATTGTGGGTATAAATAATTCCAGGAGCAGATCGCCCCAGTTCTGCGTGTGCTTTGTAAAAAGTTATTTAAGTCTAAAATCACGTAATGGCACTTGGTTTTACGGCATGGGACTTGAGTAGCAACCCCAAAATGGACCAAATTGCCTTATTTCTATTGCTTTCTATTGCCTTATTCTATTCTTTCAAAAGTTTCAGAATCTAAAAATTAAGTTATCGGGTTTAGCTTAAAACATCTAAAGCTGAAGTATTATCTGTAGGAGAAAATGCCATACAAAAAGGATTCAGTAAAGAAATTAAATGCAGAAATGCATAAGGATTCATAGAAATAAGTATTATTTCTTTCCTTAGTTTTGGTTTTCTCTGTTGAAACTCTTTTCCATCTATTTTTTTCAATAGGTTTCGTCCACATTTTCCAAACTTTTCTTTCATTTTATCTCTTTTCTTTTTTCTCCAGTCGTAATGATCTACCCTCACAGACACACACGGATACCTGTCACTTGGGTGGTTCACCAGAATTTGACTGATGAAGAGAGTCGTCAACATGTCAGTATGGACCGTGCCGTTGTAAGGTGTGATTTACAGAGCTGGTGACCCAACAGAAAAACTTGTTTCCTTATGATGAATGTTTTCAACCAAACTGAATTCCTCGCCAATTCTGAATCCCGAAGCCCTTTTGAAACGTAGGCTTTCACGATTACTAGAACTTTTACCCGACTAAAAGCAACAACTCCATGGTTGTTTGTTGTTGTTGAATAGGAGGAATAGATGGACTTTCATTCTTTGTCCGGCTTGTCAATCGTATTTTCAGGACTCTGCTCGCTTCGGAGACCAAAACTTTCTTTCCCACTTGTTTCACTTTCTTCTCTCCCTTCACTTTCTTGTATTGTGTCATCGTTATTAATGACTAGTGACATTGCAGACCATTATCTTTGTACCAAATTAGCAAGACTTAATATAGCGAGAACTTTTATCGTTTGACCTCGGTAAAATGACAGCTAGTAAAACTAATGTGGATAGCATGACTGTTATGACTAGTACGACGACCATTATGATTACTATCCTCAGATGATTTGTAAAATGAAAGCCAAATAATAACAAGGACGAAATAGCCTGTTATACCAATTTTTATTTTTTGTGTGTAAGTATGATATATAATTGTGACCTGTGTCCGCAGTTCTCATACCTCGCAGTGGCGTGACGCCGCTCATCTGCCAGACGACAGATGACGAAAAGTTTGAGGAGGGCGTGTGTATGAGGGTTGCCGACTGCGTAATCTCCGGAGGCACACATTACGGCCCGTGTGCCGGAGGCCTCATTGGGTCCTGCTGTGTCTGTGAGTGTTGCTGACTTTCTGTTGTTGATGTGGCGTAACTTCCTATTGTTGATGTGCCTCAATATCCTATTGTCGATGTGCCTCAATTTCCTATAGTGGATGTGCCTCAACTTCCTATGGTTAATGAGCCGCAACTTCCTGCTATTGATGTGCCGCAACTTCCTGCTATTGATGTGCCGCAACTTCCTGTTGATGTATCTCAACTTCTTGTTGTTGATGTGCCTCAACTTCCTATTATTGATGTGCCTCATTGTGTCTTGCTCTATGTTGAGTATTGACTTGAAGCGTCCCATGTTTTTAATATATTTTTTGTTATTGTATTCTATGACACTGAATTTTATTTAATTGAATTGTGTATGGAGTCATTATATTCGATCAATTTGATTAGATCTTATTAGAATATGTCTAATACGACATATCTTATTAGAATACTGAGCACTCATGTAATATGAAATGATAATTAAACCTGGTGCCTGAACTAATATTATTTAAGTATCATCCTTTCTTCAAACAGTACATATCATTAGGTCATACCTGTATTATAACTTATCATACTCACACCGTTATCATGCCCTGTCATACCTACATCATTATGATACCTTATCATACCCATACTATTATCATGCCTTGTCATATCCGTACCATTATCATACCCATACCATCATGATGCCTTCTGCATGCGGTATAGAGCATCAGGTCTGACGCTGTCCGTGCCCATATCAAAGAGCGGATAAAAGCTTAATTTGTCACCTGTACGCATGAAGAATTTGTCTTAGGAGAAATTTAATAGAAATGCCCGAGTGAATTGTTCACCTACGTCCCACCAGACACCAAACTCCGGAGTGAAAGTGCGTTTTTTTCGGTTGTTCCGCCTATGCAAGTTGGTTCCGTACTGTACCACTTTTTGTGTGGCAGTTCTCAACCACATTAGACCACTCAGCCGCAGCCACTGTAAGATCAAACCTGAAATTTTAAACTGAAATTTATTGAGATGCTGAAATTGACTACACGCTGTGATAAAAAGTTTGACTTTCCAACGGTTATCTACGAAATTAATCTTCGTTTTTTTTCGAAAGTGAGAGTTCAATATTGAAGTCTGTAACATTATTGTTGCTGTATTATCCGAAGTGAGAGTTCAAAACTATTCTCTTAAAAACGAGTTTTGTTGTACGACCTAGAGCTTCATTATAGACATAATACTCATTATAGACATGAACCTCATTATAAACATGATACTCATTATCATCGTCATTATGACTACTTTTATTCACCCTATCAATGCTGCATCTGAAAATATAATCCTTACCTTCCCACCTCACTCTTCAGTCCTATTATTTCTATCATTATAATTAGTATTATTATTATTATCCTTGTTTTCACTTATTCCATTTAACTTTTACTTCTAATGATACCTCTTTCCCTCCTTCTCTTCTTTCTCTCCCGCCCACTCTTCTCCTTCCTCCCCTTTAAGCTTGTGGCCTAACAATATGAAAATTAATCTTGTCCTCCCCTCTTCTTCCCTTTTAAACTTGACTCCTAACAATCTGAATATTAAGCTTCTCTCTTCCTTCCCACAGTCGAAAAGAAATGCGACCACAATTCCAACTCGTACGTCACACACTTCACCAACCCCCGGTATCCCAGCCCCACCACTGGCACTGGGGAGTGCAAACTCATAGTGAACCCCATGCACGATAACGTATGTCAATTCAGACTCGACTTCGACGAATTCAACATCGTCGGGCCAGACGAGTCATCTGACTGTGTGACTGACTTCCTTGGTGTGACTGGCGGCACGCCTGTGCCCAAATTGTGTGGTGACTTGACTGGACAGCACGGTGAGTATCACGACGTACAGTCACTTGACTAGACAGCACGGTGAGTACCACGACGTACAGTCACTTGACTGGACAGCACGGTGAGTCTCACGACGTACAGTCACTTGACTGGACAGCACGGTGAGTATCACGACGTACAGTCACTTGACTGAACAGCACGATGAGTCTCACGGCGTACAGTCACTTGACTGAACAGCACAGTGAGTCTCACGACGTACAGTCACTTGACTGGACAGCACGGTGAGTATCACGACGTACAGTCGTTCAAAAGATGAATATAAAAGTAACCATATGCATCACTTTTTTATGAATCTCAACAAATAAAAACCAATCATGAAATGTGTATATGAATAAAATTATGTTTAGTGCATCAATCATGAACATCAACATCTGTTCCCATTACGCATGATGTATTCATCTTGGAAATGTAGAGTAAATGATACCATGACAAATTTTATTAAGTACGTATATGATAGGTCTAGTTTCATGCTCCAGGACGGTCGAAATTACATGAAAGGCGAGTAAAGATGAATAGCAACTCGTGAAATATTTCGTTCATTTGAAAAATAACTTTGTTTTTATAGGGATGAACCACATTAAGCTCAAGCAACATCGATGTTTCCGTTGCAGTTTACGTGAATGTCAAGCCTGCCTCAGGACCCATAGAACTCAGCATGGACACTGCCACGACTCTAGTGTACACACGACTTTGGAACATCAGAGTCACCCAGATTCCTTGCGGATCTCCAAATCTAGGTGAGTGTTCAACCAAGAATTCCACTTTATAAAATACAGTTTATTGCTTGCTTGGTCCGTGTCTCTGTGACGCTCTTAAGGATTTAGAAGGAGGAAATTCGGTAGGGTATACATGTATTGTAAGCATTGTATTGTGGATACCAAAGGCACATCCTTCAATGTGGAAACTCCTTCGCAAAGCCCGCGTCCACTGGCAAATCAAACCAAAAATTCAGTAAAAAACATGTGAATTTTCTCTGTGGTTCTACTAGTATAATAATAATGATAAAACAGGGTGCAGCAGTATAACTTCCTTTTTTCAAAGCTCTTTGCTTTGAAAAAGAAAGTTATGTTGCTACAACCTGCAATAATAATAATCTCGGTAAGTACTTGAAGTTTACGCATTGATTTTTGTTAATTGTTCTTGTATAATATCATAAGAGACCATTTTTACAGATATTTATAAAAAATTAGAATTAAAATCTAAGGTAAACAACAACAACATGTTTAACTTCATTCATTAAAATAAAACAATTTTTTACCCTGTATACTGATGCTTATGAAGAAATCACTATAATAATAAGAGCCGCGTCCGTCCGTCCGTCCGTCCGTCCGTCCGTCCGTCCGTCCGTCCGTCCGTCCGTCCGTCCGTCCGTCCGTCCGTGTGACCCCTTCCTCTAATCTATAGCTTTGATACCAACAAGGATAAAGCTTAAGAAATACAAGAAATTATTCTATTGCATTATTTTTCTGTGGCAATTCAATTCCCTTTCACTTGCATTATTGTATCCAGAATACGCAATCGGCTTATTTTTACAAATAGAAATTTTCTTTGAAGCTTTCTCTGTTGAAATTCATCATATTGCTTTGATATTTTTAATTGATAATGCGCAAAGAAATGTCTTAAATTCGTTTGACCAGTAACCTGGCTACCACTTAGTATAAGGCCCAAGATTTTGGAACTTGAGTTATTGTTTTCAAAATTGTGATTTTCTTGAAAAGCTTCGAAGAGATAATAGACGACACTTCAGAATAAAATTCTAGCAAAAAAGGCCAACAGAGATAGAAACGTGTCCAACCGTAAGAGAGAAGTAGCAAGACTTTGACAGCAAGAAAAACGTTGTTCGTCCGATAAAAACCTGATTCTCTTCCCAAGCCCAAAACTGATTCGTTTGGGAACAAATTACAAAGGGGCATTGCACTAGTAACAATTAAAAGATAAGCTAAATACCCTTAAAGTAAAGGTTTTTACTGTTTTGCATTATCACAATGCCAACAAACTACTCAAGAATACAAGATGAAAGAGGAACTTTTAATTTCTTATGTGTATTCAATCATTCATGATGTTGTGTTTGTGTCTTTCACCAGCACCACCAGGATGCCTTCAGTTCTATAACTCCACGTCGGGCACCATCCGCAGCCTCAACTTCAAAGACTCACTACCTGACGAAGGCAGTAAGTCTCTATAAATTAAATATTGTTTGAATTAAAGTTATTTAGGGTGTCCACAAAAAATGGATGCATCTGTATCAGTGATACAGATGTCGAGGCTTCTAATATTTATGACTTTGGCTGATTCATTTTGAAAATTTGATGTCAGTATCCTTGTATTTATCAGTATAAGAATTTTTCGTGGATACCTTGTATATTACATTGAATAATTCAGATGAACACAGAACAAAATGAAACATTAGGGGAATTTTTGTTCAAGTATGAATTAAAATGGTATATAAAATTAAACAAGGAAAACAAATGAGGTTAGAAACTGGACAACTAAACAAATTGTT
This sequence comes from Trinorchestia longiramus, assembly GCA_006783055.1. Taxonomy (NCBI): domain Eukaryota; kingdom Metazoa; phylum Arthropoda; class Malacostraca; order Amphipoda; family Talitridae; genus Trinorchestia; species Trinorchestia longiramus. The sequence continues at coordinate 40,759 of VCRD01004590.1, forward strand.
TGAAATATGAAGTACAATATTTCCAACAGTTTAGAAATAGTTTTATGCAGTTAAAAACACACCAAACTCAACGCTTAGTAACAACCAATTAAACAAATTTAAAAATTGAAATCGCCATTTCTAACTACCAAAGAAAGATACTTAAGCATCGTAAACCACACGTTACGTAACGTGAGTTCAATTTACGTTTCATTTAACACACGTTCTTATTACACTTTTATGCAATCTCATTTTTATTCTTTACTTTAATGGTATAACTGTAGGCATCGTTATTATACTACCTACCTACCTACTATATAACAGATACGTACCAGATACTCATCGTATATCTACCCTGAAGCATTTAATTAGAAGGCATTATAAAAACCAGGGTTCTTACTTTATTATAGTATCAACTTCATTTAAATACATTATTTTATTATCTCGCCAGCGACGTACCAGTTGCAGAAGCAAAACTACGGGGCGTGTGTGAACTCCAAGGTTGATTACTGTGAGCTAACTTGGACAGCATCCGAACAAGGGCTTGGATACTCATTCACGCTGAACGGAGACGCTGCTCGTAACACCAGCGACTTCCAAACATGTGAGTCCTGAATTCTCTTCACTTCGAGGGGTTGTTGATTATGTATGCAGGGATCATTATGAACTTGGGGGTTATTAATTATGTAGGCAAGGGTTGTTGATTATGAAGGCAGGGGTTGTTGATTATGAAGGCAAGGGCTGTTGATTATGTATGCAGGGATCATTATGAACTTAGGGGTTATTTATTATGTAGGCAGGGGTTGTTGATTATGAAGGCAAGAGTTGTTGATTATGAAGGCAAGGGTTGTTGATTATGAAGGCAAGGATTATTGATTATGAATGCAGAGGCTACTGATTATGAACGGAAGAATAACATTATGAACAGAGGGGTTGTGGATTGTGAATGGAGGAGAAAAAATTATGAACGTATTTCTAGCATTTCTTTTGGAGCTTGTAATTTTCTGCAGTAAGTGCGGTTATATTAATGAGCGGAGAGGTTATAAATTACGAAAGGATGGGTTGTGAATTGTGAACAGTGGGGCTGCAAGTTTGGACCGCATTTCTATTAGTTACTTCTGACACTTTTTACCGGAACAGTAAATAGCACTTAACATTTTGATACAAGTTCCTAGATATGGGGTTCTAAATAACATCTTTTAGAACTTGAGTTTTAAAAATGTTACCCCCACAACCCGAGCAGTTTACGGTCCAGAAGATTGCAACGAAGATTACGTCACAATCCCGGGCGGGATTTACGAAGACGAAAATGGCAATCCCGTCGAGGCGGACAGATATTGCGGCACGAAGTTTCCTACGAGAGTCAGAAGTGAGTACAGCAAGCATTAATTTACGGTAGATCTGCTTTTCATAACGCGTACTTTCTACTTTTTACAAGGCGTACTTTCTACTTTTCTCACGGCATGCTTTTTACTTTCTCAAGAACATATTCTCTACTTTTCTCGTGGTATGCTCTCTACTTTACCAGACACTCGATATTTTTCTTCAGATACACCGTAGCAAATTGGTGTCACATCACTCAATATGTATGTGCAGAAGTATGGTAAGAATTTCGTTTATTAATTAGTAGGTGAAGATAAAAGTCTCGTATTCTGAAATTTGTACAACAATAGAGGTCTTTTTGCTATTTCTTTATCAACTCGTAAGGTGTCTAAAGACCAGTATCTTTTATGGTTCTATTCTTCACAATTCTCCTAGATTTAGCTGTGCATTTAATTTCAATTTTAGGAGTTAAACTTATATGTATTTTTTTTATTTCACATATAACTCGCCTCTGTATCATTCTTCAATTTCCGTAATTTATACAGTAATATTTTTAAAATATCCTCAGCTTCATCACAGCCATACCGCCTCTACGTCACGACTAACGTCGCTGAAGATTTCGACAACAGAAACGCCGGATTTGCTCTCAATTTCCGCCACAGTCTTTGTTAACCTAACCGTCCGCATCTGAGATCTAGACTAGATTTAATGACCACATCACCCAGTCTAACTGCATTGTCTAAATAGCGTTAATTTACGTGTGAATGCTTCAATTTTCGTAGATAAAAGAAATGAAACAAAAATGACCATAGTTCTGGCAATAAATCCTAATTTGTTTACCTCAAATATCACCTATCCTAGATACTCAAAAATGAAATTCTACCAATCATTTCTTGACGTACATCAAGGGCAGCTGATGTATGAGTATATATGATACCGTATAGTACAGTAGTACGTTACTTCCTATATGTATGTTATGAGTGTTCTAAATGCTCAAAAAAACAGTACTAACAATCATACCTTGATGCACATTAAGGGCACAAGTACACCTGGTGTGCATGTACTATACCATTGTACTTTTTTCCAGGAATGTTCTGAATGCTGGGCATCTTGAAAAAATAACTGAAAAATTAATGTTATTGATTGCGCAATTATTTCACAAAGATTTTCCCTATCAGCGGAACTCTGACTATTAATGTAAACAGAAACATTTTTTATATCGTTACTTCCCTGCAAAAAAGTATAATATTCTTTAATCTTGATCAATCTCAACCGTAATCTCAATCGGAATCCCAACAGTAATGTGTTCTAGCAAAAGTCTACATTGAAAATCTAAAAATAGGATTCGTAATTTTAGAGCATGACGTTTGAATGCTGATAAAACATAATAAGTTTTTAATCATTTATGAAAAATTCATTGTGACTAAGATGGACATTTGATTTTGCATTACAACAAAGTAGCTCCTCATATACATCGAGTAACTCAACTGTTGATATTATGACTCACCCATTATAACTCAATAATTATAGCTCACCTGTCAGAACACCCGTTTGAAACTCTCCCCGTTATTAGTCAACCGTTTTAGAGCAATATACTCCTCCCCCTTATAACACCCGTCACAACACCCGTAACAACACCCGTCACAACACCCGTCACAACAC
>VCRD01004591.1:0-17773 GCA_006783055.1 Trinorchestia longiramus
TTGCTCTCGGTATTCCCCTTATGTTGCTCTCGGTATTCCCCTTATGTTGCTCTCGGTATTCCCCTTATGTTGCTCTCGGTATTCGCTTATACAGTTTTGAAATGAACAATGCAATGTTCACGAGATATGCTTAAATTTCATAATTGTGAGCACAAATCCGTACAAATTTTCTTAGTAAGTAATTGATTTGATTACCTTTGCAACCTTTAAGAGATTCTAGGAATGTTTATTCTCTTGGAACGTTTTGTTTGAAGTTGGTAATTTCTTTCTAATGAAGTTATGTGAGACAAAAAATATGTTGTTACATCAATGAAAGCGTTCGGTAATTACTACAACTTAGACTCAGTCTATTTGTTGTCTCAAATTCCTGAATACAAACTGCAACTTTTAGTCTTATGTTTGCTCTCATGAACATGCAATAAAGTGAGTCACAAAAGTCCGTTTATGCATTTTTACGAGGCGATAAAGTAATGTGATGCAGCCATTTTTAATTAATTTACAGTGGAAGTTCAGCTTGATCCAGTAATTTAGGACCGAAATAACTTTCAAAATACATACTTTGGGCTAGTTTCCTGGAATTACTGAAAGGGTAATAAACAACATGGTTTATAAATGGTATACGACAGTCGGTAAAGTAAGTACTTGTTGAAAACAGGCATCGTGGATGATTGCACTTTGAAAAATAACATTATAATGTAGTTTTTCTTCTCGTAACGAGTTTCAGTAGACGATAAGAGAAATTTTATTCCTGCAGTGTTAAGCTTCAAAAGTGTTTTGATTGGGTTTTTCCCAAGTAATAAATAATTTCTGATTCAACACGTGCTCTAGTGGCCTTGATTTAGTGAATTTATGGTTCTCTACATTTTTATAAAAATTTTCTTTCGATGTAAGAATCATTTTCTAATCGGTATTAATGTTTATTCGCTAAAAAATCAAGTGATTTTCACATCGGTACACGACCCTGCTATGCACTGCAGACGTCACATCGGTACACGGACCTGCTATGCACTACAACAGTACGCACACATTGTGTCCAGTACAGGATTTCCACTGTGTTGCACAATTATTTTTAAGCGTAAGTATAGGAATTTTCTTCGTTTCTTATGAAAATTTCATTCCTACGGGCCTCTCCTACTCCTACTTTCATTCATTCCCCACGGGCTTCCATTCTTTCTTATTGTCACTCTGAAATTCACACGAACTCCTATTCTCTCAGTCCCACAATTTACTAGTTTTCTCTCGCGCTTGCATTCATTCCTACGTTTGATGTATGTAACGAGCTTGCCAACGTGTCCACGAGTATCACTCATTTCACAGAGCTTTCATTCATTGCTCACACCATCGCTGAATGTTATAGGGAAACCGTGTGCTTGTGTTTATTCTCTGAGTGTTTGTTCCGGAATATTCTTGTTGACGTTTAATTTCAGAAGCTATTTGGTCCTAGCACGGAGATTAATTAAAAAAACCCTGTTACAACCTGACGAACTTTGTGAAGGTAAAAGCTGGGCTCGAAACTCTGCTATAATAAATGCGTGCAATTAATAAACTCTCTCGGTGGGTCTCACTAGCCTTGTTGGCTTAAATTCTGGGCTCAGCACTCCTGTGTAATCTGTGTTCGTAATTAATATATTTATATAGCGGAGTGTAATGTGTGGCGGTGACCAACACTAGATGTATTTCTTTAGGTTTTGGAGCGCAACATTGGCTGTCGTATTTTTTATTATTTGCACTAGAATATAGCTTACAAGTTGTAAAATGAATGGAATTTATGGTTATGGAGCGTATCTCCAATTAACAAGCATTATCACATAAATATAAATACAATAATGATGCAGCTGCATGGAAGCCCCACCTACACTTAGTACCTATGAAATTGTTATTAGCTGGTGATATTAGAATGGGTTTTGATACGCAAGGACCATGCGTGTATATATGTATTATATATTGCGTGTAATGCACTATGCATCAACAATTTGTCTCGAGACTACCAGTCATGTCTTGAAGTCATCCTTGCTGTCAAATAATATTTCCTTTAAATTTCTTACATATCTTCTTTATGTGTTAGCGAACCAATAAAGGTATAAGGGGAATATTTGGGAGGTTTAGGTGACATAACACAACAATGTTACGTTTCAGTTTACGTTACCCATGACCTAGCAGTTCTTACGGCGCGTGAAAAATCAACTAAATAAATAAATAAAATAGAAATTAACTTTATTTTCAATAGAGCATACAGTACATATATATTGTTTTAAATTCTTAATGCTAACATCTTATGAGTAGTGACGTTGCGTATCGATAAGGTCTTCAGAGAAGTAGTGATGTTTCAAGCGATATCCCCGTCTTCTGTGCTGCAATTTGAAGTGGAGGCTCGTAGAGGCGTGTCGATGTGCGTGGTAGAGGTGTGACTTACGTCAAGCGTCCAGTGTAGCAGCTGCTGGACATGTCCTTCTAGCTGTCAATGGTCAGACCAAGGACTTCTATAACCAGGACGTGCATCGCCATGTAGCTGACTACGGTAGTGGAGGCCAGTTCACTGAGTTCAGTTAACCCCTATCTGTCATAGTGTGAACATTGTCATAGTCTGTCGCTCGGTTTGAATCGGACATTGTTCTTTGTTTCGAGGCACATTGCTGCATTTCTAAGTGGATACTGTTTGTTTACAAAGTTTATTACTAATTATATGTATTAAAAATGCCGAACAAGTGTGGGGTTGTGTGAACAAGTGAAATCCCTCCCAGTATCTTCAATGTGCCTGCTTCATGTCTGCCATCTCCAAAACCTGGATCTCGCCCGGCGAAAGGGAAGACCAACAACTGGGGTATTTTCTTCAGAAGGATAAGATAACTTCACTTGATGCTTTCAAACCTGAACGTAACCTACAGATGCAGTACAAGAACTTGATTATTTCAAGATCGAAAGAAAGGCTTGTGTGTTTGTTCGTGACCAACAACTTCAGTGAGTGCAGCCTGTTTGTGATTTTCGAAAACAAGCCCACTTTGTGTTCCCCACTAACGCTCAGTGCGTTCAAGAACGGCATTAGTACCACTGTTTAAGATACTTCATCCCAACAATGGTTTGAAATCGTACACGCAGTCCGACGAAACTGTGCGCTTGGCAATGAACTATGTATGACATCCCGTTTGACAAAACGATCCAAAATGTCCTCACCCTTCAAGCTCACACGTTAGCCTATGTCGACACCGAGAAGGAGAAGAAGTTGGTATTTTTGACGTCTGTTGGAACTTTTATCACAGAAGCAGTTTTCCATGAATGATTGTTTTGCTCTTCAATCATACCCGAAGTGTAATTATGAAGAGCTCAGAGACTTTTTGGTGCTGCCATGCAAATGCATGCTGCAGTACATCACTTCATCTATTGACAAGGACCAGGTGCTGAGGGAAACATTTGACAAAGTCCAGACACTGCAACAGAAGAATGTGTTTCTCTTGGTAGATGAAGTACAGATTCGCCCAACTGTTTCAATTTCTGGTGGGTTGCTGAATGGCATGGCCGAAAACAACCGTGACTGCAAGGCCACTTCTATTCTAATCACTAGGTAATTGCAGTGCCACAGCCAAGCATCCTCTTGACAACGAGTGTGTCTGGTTTCTCCTTTTTGACACAGTACATCTGCTAAACAACTGCTTCCGCAACAACTGGATCAGTGAGAAGGGCCAGAAGATCAGTCTTGACGATGAAACACGGCATCATTTGCTGACGTCAAGGAACTGTACGAGTCAAAGAAAGGCAGTATTCTGACGACTACTACACTCACTCAATTTGCTGCCAACCCCTCAAATCTGATGCCAACCCCTCAGAGAAAGACTAGCAGAAGAATGCAGTCTTTCAGACCTCTGTCAAGAAGCCCCGGTTGGCTGACTAATCGCTGCAGTTTGGTGAATGTTGTGAATGCGTGAATGCGTGAATGTTGTATAATATGTTTGGTTGTTTGCATTGGAAAAGATTTAACTATAATCAACTTGCAAAGTCTAAAACTGCAGCAACTCGGCTTTTTATAAAGTGGCCACTAAACTCATACAATAATACATGTTAAGTCCGGTTAAAATTGGTATTCCAAAGCATTACAGTGCTTCAAACTATTTAAAATTCACTGTAAAACCTTATTATCCCTTCTATTGCTTGAAAGAAGTAATATTTGATCAATTTGTCCGATAGAAAATGTTGTGTTACTAAGAATGCAATGGCCTCTGCTACCGTAGTCAGCTACATGGCGATGCACGTCCTGGTTATAGTAGTCCTTGGGTCAGACATAAACAGACCGTGACAGCTACAGGGACCGAAACCGGGCCTTACCGCATAGCAGGCGGGTACCCTCATCAGTCGGCCACGCTATGAGTCGAACCTTGGAACTAATGTGAAGTGATGCTTAATCATTATGCACCAATTATTATTATGCACTAATAGAATCCTTATACTTACTGAGGTGCCGTGGAACGCTGACACCGTGATTATGTAATCGATATATTCTGAATTTTCTTTTCAATGTACGAATTTTAATTATTTTTGCTCGGACTTCGATATTTTCCTTCGATTAAAAGGAAGAAAATGCTCTCTTAGAAATTTTTGTTTGTTTGTAGAACAAATTTAACTTTAACACAATGTCCATGATATTGCAATAGTTGCCGTAGGGAAATAATGAGCTATCATTTCCGAGTCTTTGATTACTGCTGTGGGTCTCTTCATGATGCCCTTCGTCAAGATGGAAACAGTAATTTGATAAAAATTCTCACTCGTGGAGCCATTTGGGAATCAAAGTCAACCAGAATAAGACAGCTCATTCAATGTCCATTAACAAATTGAGAGATAAATTTCGGTATGCAGTCGTATAGTTTTCTAGGTCATATGTTTTTTTTAGACGGAAATCCTGGATAACAAGGTTAGGCTTGGGAGGAACTTGGGTCTGTTAGTGGAACAAAATCACTGCTTTCACATGCTAAGCTTGACACACGTGTGCCATCACAGGGAGACGAAATTCTGTGTGTTCTGAAACGAACGGTCAAAATGGATCGAATATTTTATATCATAGAGATACTGGTTCATTTCATTACTGTCCCTCTGATAATTTTTGCAATATCTTGAGGCTCATTTGTAGTTACAGGTAATGATTCATGTCATGAACTCTTTAAAGTGTGCATATAAACAAAAGACACTCTTCACATCCGTTTTTGTTGGTTGCGCTGTTTAACTCACGCTGATATTATTGCTGAATTGACGCAAGCTTCTGTATATTTCAATGAACTTTAGGAATGTGCTTCCGGCAACCATTCTTCCCTTTCAGAGCGACACAAAAAGAAAAAACGGGGTCACAATGCTCTTTTAAAAATTCTGTGTGAAAAGAGTATTGGTCAGGATGTTAAAGAGGGAGTTTCAGAAAGAAATAATATAATAGCGCTGTATTTCTTATGTCAGAAACACGGACCGACATAATTCACAGGAAGAACTGAAACAACATTTTCTTTAGCTTCTCATTGATAGAAGTAGAAAGACCTGAAAGGTTTCATCAAGTCGCCGGCACTTTTAGGTGGTCCTACCGAGCTCTACTGTTGGAGCATACGAACGCTTGACTTATGGCTTATTATTTCCCTGCAACATCTGCAGTTGCAAAGCAGTGAGCTAAGAGGCATGAAGTGAACAAACCGTTATACATGACGTGCGGCTTTATGAAGTTTAAATCATGAAGTAAATGCTAGGAAGCTATTATATGCTGCTTATTTTGCATGGTGGCCATAAAACAGAGATTTCTCCAAAGAGTGTCAGTTAAAATGCATTTTGTGCAATGAAGTTCATTTCAAAGGATTGGTTTTTAATGATCAAAACGCTATAATTAAACAAATCAACAGAATATGCACAACTTTTGTATTCAAATATGTCAGAAAAGATGGAGCATGTCACAAGATTGTAATCCATATGTGTTCTCGGAAAATTTGAAGAAACAAATTTGAAGAAAGTATAGGTGGCAAAATTAGTATTCTTACTTCTTGCGACATTCATGTCTCTGTTATGCTGATTATTTATATCAAAACTAGTTAAAACCTTTATTAAAAGCTCTTGTGCATCACTATTTTTCCATGAAAAAACAGCTTCTCGATTTTACTTTAGTGTCCTGAGTCTACTTCCGCATGAGGAAGTTGTTAAATATTACAGTACTTTTTGGAGTTAGTTTGTGCCCATTGTTGTATGATGAACGTCGATGCTTGCGTCCTTCCTGGCTAGTCCAATAGCATAGTTATTCAGGTACGCTGTGGAGTATTTCATTCCGTCATGAAACTTGCGGTAAGTTTTGAGTTAGATCAGATTGGTGGGTCCATTTTTCTGTTCTATTCGTACTTTTTCATTTGCTTTTGTGTTTTGCGCTTACAATGTTACATATACCCTTTAATTATTAACATTAGAACTTTTTTATTCGGAATTAGCACTTTCACCGTGTCCGAGTACGATTTGTCATGATTCTGTCATTCTATTAAATTTTTCTTGTTGGCACTTCTGTCATTCTGTCAAACTTACGTCACGCGTCTGTCAGTCTGTCAAATTTGTACCGCTTACGCTTCTGTCAAATTCTATCGTCCTCATGAAGAGCTTCAGCTTTTCTTCTCTACGCCCTGCATTTCTTAATGAGGAGAACCCTAAAATTCTGCTTTGGTTTCGTTTTTTCATCACACCCCATACCACATATCATTTAAATTAGATATTATTAATTATGTTCCTTTTTAACACGTTGCCTGCGATTGCCTAGCTGGTGCAAATCTTTACTTTGTACACACAGTCACTAGAAAGCCTTGAAAAAATTATAGAACCTAACCTGAGCGACCCACCGGCGGGTCGTATCGCACTCAACGTGTTAATAAGTGCTTGCGTCATGCTCTATGTATTTTTATATTTTCTGCCATGTAGGCTTTGACCTTAATTTAGCAATGCTGTTTGATCTAGATTTCCACAATTGCAAAGTCTTTTTCCGTTAGGTTTTTCGAACTCACACCATTGCAATGCCATGCATGTGAATCTCCAACTTATGAGTTATCCCGTCTCTGTAAAAGTTTTGCGTTTCGCAGTGGAAGAGTCCCATTTTCTGACTTAATCTTTAGCTCAGCATACCTGGTCTTTGCAGCAGTCGTTCTCAATTTCTTCCACTTCTTGCTCGTAGATATTACAATACGCTGGATAAAACTGCGGACTATTTTCACTCATGTACGTACAAAACGCTGTGAGCTTGCAAGGTACTGCAGCGCATATCACGTTGAATGTGGCAATCATACACTTCTTTGACTGTAGGGGGTGAAGAAATCACGAAGTTCCCTCGTAAATTCAAAAGAAAAAGACTCTGAGGACCTAGAAGGACATGCTCTTCATGTCCCGTAAATTTGATGCATTTTTCTGCTCTGCACTTGAATACTTCAACATTGGGCCTTGGTTTATCTTACTTATTACACCTACAGGTCACCCCTTTTTTATTCATCGGCATTTATTCTTTTTCTAAAATAATAACCCATTATAACCTAGGGTTGCATTTATGCAACGTAATAATAATCCATGTCCAATCGCCTAGCGTTGCATATATGCAACATACATTTTTCTGTTTATTTCACTATATACATGATTTTTAAGGGAAAATAAAGCTTTACTACCGTTCCCTGATATTTTTCAACCTAATTTATAACACAAATAGTATAAATTTAGAGTGAAATTAATTCCAGTTCTAATGGGTTAACTGTATTTACTTTGACTCATTCAATCTGTGCTATACTTTTGTAGACTTTCATCCACATGTTCACCACATGTTAAAACACTCATTTTGACTTTAATTTACCTTCACAGCTCATGGAGTGGCACTGACGTTTTGAAATATTTAGCTTCAAATCATTTTAAGCTTTGCATTCACATTTCACTTTAGCGAAGCTTTCGTCAATCAAATTCCCTTCTTCTTATGCATCCCCTACTACCATATAACTTATCCCCGATAAAATTCTTTATTTAGCACTCTATTTTGTGCACTTTTTTTAGCTCGAGGATCACGAACTCGTTCTTATAATCGAGGACACAAACCTAGCTTGGAATCTCATCCACTTCCTCACTGGACACCCACCACAGCACAACACCCTAGTTTACACGCTCAGCTTTGCACCAAGCTTCGTTACCACTTTCAAGCCGACAGACGCATTCTAAAATGAAGCCTTTCATCTTCTTTACTGTGGTACTCGTCGCTTCAAAAATTCCTAATTGCGCTATTTTTGCTTCAGAGCTGCAAAGCGAGTCCTTCATTTTAGTTTTTTAGCTTCGTTTATCTTCGTCTGAAGGAATTTCACCTCGTTTTTATCATGATGAATTCGGTCGTGAATGAAGATAGCGTGGCATTGCATTTTAATGCTCTCATTAAAAGAAGCTTGTGCTCGAATATTTTGCCGAGGTTTGCTGCAGTTTTGTGTATCTAACTTGAACTGTGGGTCTGCGCTGCAACTGCTGAAATTTATGAAGTCAGTCCTGAAAACCTGAACAAACTTTATGAAAGTTTTATGAATGTAAATAGTTTTTAACGTTGGACACTAAATTTTTATAAACTATTTTGAACTGCAGCAGACTTTTTCGCAATTTGACACCCATTTATTAATTATGTTTAACTAGACCTTTTGGGATTTGCAAAGTTTTGTTGAAATGTTATGGAATGATACCGTAGGTTTAAATTTTTCAATGCATGCTCGTTCATTTTAGTTCATGCAAATTTTGAGAGAATTTTTATTCGATTATATAAGTTTATCGTGAACGCTTATCTAGTCTTATATTTTCTAGCGACTTGCATCTTAACACGTTGAGTGCGATGCGACCCACCGGTGGGTCACTTAGTGGGTAATTTTTTCTAAGTCTTTTAGTGACTATGTGTACAAAGTAAAGATTTACACCGGCTAGGCAATCGCAGGAAACGTGGTAATTTGACCATTTTCCTCACTCCATTACCATCTTCATCCTGTAGCTGTTCGAAGTATATCTTTTTGCTGGTTTGAGGTGCAACAGTTTGCGTTTTATTTCAACGAAGTCCGCTTATTTCTCGAATTACTTTAGACTGTTGCATACATTTCTGCTTCATTTCTACATGTCTCGTGACTTAGGATTCGAATCAAATTTACGATAATGTTAAGAATTTCAATTTTTCTTGTTTGTCGGCAGCTGAAATTGGACTTTCCAATAGCGTATCTAGCAGACCTTACTCTGATTTCGAACATCAATAAAATCTTATTTCCCTGCGATCAATTCTAAACAGTTGCCACGGAAACAATTATTTTTCACAAAATATCGCTCAGAGCACCTTTCTAGTAAATTTGGTTTCGAAATGTAGTTGAGTTTTTTTTTGTTTTCAAACTCGTCTTCTCTCGTTAATTTAAAACACAGTATTCAAAACTCTACTACAATTTAAAAACTGTACTTGAAACCATATTACGCCTTAGTTTATGAAAATTTTTTCCTAGCTCAGCGTATCGCACATCATAATTTTTCAAATATTTCTGTGCGGAATAGAGTATCTTTCCAACGACGTTCAAACGCGGCTGGTACTCCGCTGCGCTGTGCACCTGAATTCAATAAAAGGAGACTGAGCGGATGGAAGCTGTTGGACAAAATGTAGAATATTTTTTGTCATCCTCCCACTCGGTTTTTGAAAACAACAAATGTCATTGACATGAAGCCGCTCTTTGGGTTCGCCTAGTATCACCGCGCGGAAATTTTATTGTACCGGAAAAAAACAAGTATGTTTACAGCATGGAACTTGGGTAGCAACCCAAGAATGAATCAAACGGCTTGTTTTATTCTGTTCTTATTAAAGAGTATCAGAAACCTAATACGAAGTACATTCAAGTTATAAGACCTCCGATGTTTTTGCTCATAACTGGAAATAAATACAAACATGCAGTTTGTTTTAAAATATGTGTGCACTCATTGTGAATGTGCGGCAAAGATGGCAGAACTGTGCAGCATACAGAACTCTAGCAGCAACGGCTAGAGTGAGGACTGTTTTGTTTGCTTGACATAGCGCATTGCGTCTGTCTGTATCAGTGCTTCCATTGAGCTGAATGGCGCTTCGTTTCAGGGTTGAAAAACGGCATCCGTGTCTCATCCATTGTCACGATCGATGAAAAAAGTCTCATTCATGGCGTCGACATTGTCTGACAACATGTCACGCGCACAGCCTTGTGGTCGTCTGTCAGCATTTGTGGGACCCACCTGAACGACACTTTTCGCATTTTCACGTTTTTCTGTAGGATTGTGTGCACAGATCTCATGGAAATATCAACTTTGGAGGCTATGTGTCCTGCACTCATTCGGCGATCCTCCAAAACAACTTTCTACACTCGCTTAATTACATACGTCGTCACACCGGGTAGTGCGAGGCCGACGTTCTGCCTTCTTTGAACTGTCGCACCTGCGAACGCACATTAAACACATCCATGACACCATCACCACATCTCTCATTCAACTGGCGTTGAATTTCAATCGGTGTCACACAACTCAAATGGAGAAAATGAATGAGTAAAAGTTGTTTTTGTAATTAAAACGTTTCTCAATTTTAAGTATCAAAAACAATCCTCACTCTCGCAGCTGGCACTAGAGTTTTGTGCTGCCATTTATCATGGATTTCCGACAAGTGCACCGCATGTTTTTATCTGTTTCCAGTTCTGAGAAAAAATATCAGTGTTATAGCTTGAGTATATTTTGTATCGTTGAGATGGAAACGCTCCTTACAAATTCAACGAACTTTGGGAGCTGAGTTTGCGTGTCAATGCTCTTATGAACTAAACTCTGTGGACTCTAAACCTTGTCTTCTTCGCTTAATTGTAACCGAGACACCGAGGCATAGCGCAGTGTGCAATACTGATTTTTATTGCTCTTCGTTTTTGTGCTAATAATCTGAAATACTTCGAAAAGATTTCAACTGTTAGACATCAATAACGTGAACAATGATAGGAATTTAGAGTTATAAATACGGCATTCAAGCATGGAGTTAGACTTACAGTAGGTTGTGATGCTGAAATTTATCATGGAGATCATCAGTAGATATTTTCACTATGCAACATATACCTAAAAATTATGAAGTGTTAGGCGTCCTTCAATGGATACTCATATCAAAAGAAACAAACTAAATTTCCCCTCAAAAATAGGGGGAAGAACAGCTATCAGTTACAGCCAGTGAAATTCTTTGCATAAAAATCTGAAAAAAGCGGTTAACAATATTCGATATAAAATTAAGGACTATAATTCAAATTGCGGAGAGTATTGGAGAATGCTCTCTTGAAAATTACAGCACTCAGGCACTGTAGATATCAAATTAGAAACTGATGATTTTTGAGCGTCTGAACTTATTCATGAAAAGTTTGGTTAGATTGTAGAGATTCCGTAACCAAGTCAGATAGAAGGAAACCAGGAATACATTTTACAAAAGTAGGTAGAAGAAATATTTAGAAGATAGAAGTAGCGAAAAAATTTTAAAATAGATTTTGAGTAATTATGTCTCGAGAAATCCAAACCATTGTTGATTAGGAAGCTGTATTGGTAGATGCTTACAAATTACATTTTCAATATGTCAAGGATCCTGAAAATCCGAGGGAGAAATATTTATTAGGAAACGAATTTTTAGTAAAGTCGTAGGAGAGAGCCACTTAATATTCGTAAGAAGAGTAGGCAAGATGTTGCAAATGTTTACCAGAGTTTAGTAACTCCAGAAATATGTTAGTTTTTTTTATTTGGACCAGCGAAAAGATTGAATTCGCCTGGATACAAATTAAGATAAAAATGGTAATTGAAAAGTGCTTAAAAATAATTGAACGCAGATTAGAGTAAGATAAAAAAACACTGAAGACTCATGAGGGGAAAAAGTGGTAAGAGGAAGCATGGTATTAGGTTGTTACAAAAATAATGGCCGCTCGAAGGTCTGGGAGGCTTCTGAAATCGGCCATTATTTTTGTAACAACCTAATAGGTGGCAAGAGAGAGGTTCTGAGGCTCATTTCAATTCACTGAGCGCATGGACTGCCTAGACTCGGGGCATGAAATAATGAGTCTTTTCAACGAGAAGAAAGGCTTCAAGAAAATGCAGAAAATGTTTAAGCCTTCGCATAAGTTATTTTAGAAGCTTTCCTTTTGCGCGGTCCTGGGCCGTCACGAGTCACACTGTGTTTTCAAGGAGAAACAAGTTTCATTTTCTCAATAAGATTGTAACCATGATCTTTTTTTTAAGACTTCTTTGATATACTTTCTACCTTCGTATTGTAAATATCTATTTCAGCTTTCCACCGTGAACAGACATCTTAATGGGTGAGTGTCCAGATAAATCTACTGCAGGCAGCTAGGAACTTTAATTAAAGTCTTAATTTCGAGACCACGAGAAAATCCTTAAAGTCCATAAATTCGCTTAGCGCACTTGGCAGCAGGTAATGTCTAAACAGCGAGTGAAATGTTAGCTGGAGTTTTCTTCGAGTCGGAAATGAAAATGTGCGCATGGAAATCTCATTATTGTTCTTTTTTTTTAGCTATGAGTAGGTTCCCAAGTCGTAACTCAAAACGCTGATTGCAACACGAGTCATTTTAAAAAAATAAAGGTTTAGCAATGGTTTCTTGGTTCATGATAAATTTCTGAGCGACATCAACGGAATAATGGCCAAAAATTTTAAAGAAACGTTCATCAGGGACATCGTTATCGTGAGGTGCCCGTCTTTTATACGTCTTAGAAATATTAATATCCCGTTGAACAAAAGGTCTTTTATGCATCTTCATTTCTCTGTTATTGAACTAAATCTGAATACAAAATTAAATCGTTATTTTAACAAAATTTTACCAATAAATTAAATTATCTCGATACTATTACTTCAGCCGTGGATATGTCAAATATTCTCTGTCATATAGTAACGTCGTTTTAAATATAAAAACTACCTAACACGCATCACAATGAAATGTCTCTCATTTATTATGAGATGCCAAAGCTTGAGCTGATGGTTCCGCAATAGCCAGTTGGTGTCGACACGGTCATTAAATTACTGTACGATCTACATACATTGATATTGAAACTCTAGCTCATAAAATATTTTAATGCTATGTGTAAATGAAACAAAGGTGGCAATGATACGCCATAAATTGAGCATTTGTGTTCATTGTTTCAAATGTCCATAATGCCCTCCATATCCCTGATCTTTTCTTGGTGTGTCCTCCACGAGTCCACGATGTCTCCACAATAAGTTTCAACTCTGTCAGAGTGCTTGGTTGACATCTGACGATGTGTGGCATGGCCTGAATTCACAAAAAGAAGTCAAGGGAGGACATATCTGCTGAGTGTGGGAGCCAGTGGCGATCCGTCCGACGTGAAATCAATCTGTCACCAAACTTAGATCTCAGGAACTGAAGACACGAGGCTGTCACAAAGCAGCTGGCGTTGCCCTGCTGAAACCAGTGCTGACGTCTGATGGTCACCTTAATTAGCATTAATACCTTAACTGCATGCCAGACTTTCATTTTTCAGTTAGGCATCAGAGTTGGCAAATCATTCAAACCAAATTATTAGGTGGATCCTCAAATCATCCCTCCCAACCGAGGGCATAACTTTTAAATGAGATGCCACTTTCGAGATGAAATAACAGGAAATAGGAAAATTCATGCCACTTTTAATACATGTCTGACCTCTGTCGTAGTAGAAATACGTGTTTCTTTAAAATATAGCAATGAAATATATTGTTTAATTATTGTTTGAATATCGCTGCCTGTAAATCATACTGTACATGAAGATCTTAACACGTTGAGTGCGATACGACCCGCCGGTGGGTCACTCAGGTTAGGTTCTATAATTTTTTCAAGGCTTTCTAGTGACTGTGTGTACAAAGTAAAGATTTGCACCAGCTAGGCAATCGCAGGCAACGTGTTAAGCTGGTCAATGATGACATTCTTACACTGGGGCTGCACTGTGCGCGGCAGATGCAGTCATGGACATCAACAACAATTTAGAGCTGCTTTTAAATAAAGCATGCATTTAGATTCGATTTAAACATGATGAAAGATTTTCTTAAAAAGTGTAAAGCCTCACTGCCTTACTCTCTGAGTATATTCCATACGTTTGTCATTTCGTAGTGCATTTTTATCACAAATAGTTGGTGTTCCAGAGCAGAAGTTTAGTACAAGCGGGGATTTTTGAATGGATATTGTCGAGAAGGATCTGTGAGAAATTTTCGACGTGTCACTACGTTTCTTATAACCATGTACGTGATCATACGAAATACTGTTAGACGATGCCACGTAAGTTTTATTCACTACCGGCCTATTGCACGGTAAGAAAGATATAACCTTTTGAAATTAAGTAGATAATATATTCTGAAATAAACTAATTGAATTATAAGAGATTGAATAATATTTGTTAACTGAAAGAATTAAATTGTAAACAGTTAAATTTCCGACCAGTGTTGGTTATGAGTTATGTTTAGAGTACGAGCTGCAAATTTCGTCCCGGAACCTAAAATGAAAAAACCTTATATTATCATGTTTTCTCTGATCATGGACATAATTTCAGGTTCACCAAACAGCTACTGGAAGAGAGTGGGAATAATTACATGTTACCAGAAAATAGAACTGAAAGTGCTTTCAAACTTAGACTGGTCTTAATCGTATCTATTCAACTGTCGCAGTCATAAAGCAAGAATGTTTTTGTGCAATGCATGTTCTGTAATTTATCGCCGTTGTATTTCTATGTAACTTGTTATGATTTCTATTTTCGTGTGCATATCACTGTAAAAATACGTCGTTCCTTTATTATCAGGTAAATGTGGGTATCTTGTTTCAGTGGGATAAATTTGATTTGTCCGGAACATATGTTAAGGTTGTCGTACCTGCTGAGGTTTCCAGTAGCAGCTATGACACTGCAGTCCCTTGTGTGCTGAAGAGTGCAATCAATTCCAAGAACACGCTGACTGGAGCGAGAACAAGAGCGCACCTGTCTCCGTGATGGTACAGAGCCTTTGTTTTCATGCCGAGAAAATACTTTCGTTCGTTCTACCATGGTTGCTTAACTTGGATCCCGTCCATTGATGCTTGTTTACTTCAACCCGTGATGATGCTCAACATTTCACAGCTTCAAGGATCTTCGTTGAAGGCCAAATTTTTACGTGGGAAAAAGAAGATACATATTCGTGGATTTTGAGGATAAATATGATGCTTGAGGGGGAATAATATAATCCTTTATTTGGCATGAACTTAATTCTTTCATATATGATCCTTCTTTTTCGAGGAAGCATTACCGCATCAAATTAATTGCGCTACAATACTAACAAACCAGTAAAGTGGATGACATCTCACATGCATTAACGACGTACAATTTACTATCGTAAATTACTTTATTTTAGTAAATCAGTTGCAATATTGGGAAATTTCTCTCTACATACAATACTGGCGACTGGATGCTCAGTTTGCTCAGTTTCTTAATTGTTTCATTTGCTCATCTAAAATTGTCTGGTACACAAAAATAGAAGTCGATAGTCGGACCAGTAACTTGATGTTTTTCAACGATGCACAATTATTTATGCTGTCTATACACTTCAGTCATGAACTTATAATATTTTGATAAATCTTACAATAGAAAGTTAAATATTTGAAATTTGATCTCGGTATAGATTTGTTGTTGTATAAGTATCAATAGTTTGGGTATTGAACCTGATGCAGCCAAGAGAATAAACCGTAATTTCTGAAGAGGCTTAAATATGAAATGTTTTTTGCTGACATGTTTTTTGTCAGCTTCAAGCAAGTAATAGTGACAAGTCCTATTCGATTTTAATCTTCATTCAAAAAGGGAAACAATAATATTTATGTTGAGCCGCTTTATTCTGTTCAAAATAGTGAACAGATTCAAAATAGTGTAACACATCTAGGCGATGTATTACGCTATTTTGGTGGTGCGTGCATAATGCTATCTTGATAATGGAAAGAAAAGGAATTTTTAAATAATAAGCTTGGTGTTGGCTCAACGTTTTTTTGAGAATGATTTTATATCTTTTCTTGTACTCTAATAAGAGACTAACTTCAATCTCAGAACACTCTCTACAGGAAAGTTTTGCCGTTTTGGCAGTGTGGTGACACAAAAGAATAGTGCTTTCACATCATGGGATATTTTCTAACCTTTCAAGACCAAAAAATGAGAAAATACCTGCCTGAAATGTTTGAGCTTTGCGTGATGCCATTATAAGTACAAGATCATGGTGTAAAGAAAGAGAAGATGCTGAAGTGCACTCTAACACTTCTTAAAGAAGTTTTTATCCGAAAAAAGTCTTGTAAATCTAATAGGATGCAAAGGAAATACTTGATTGCCAAATATGCCATGAAATCAAACGATAAATTCAGAAACATGTTTCCTATTGGTCGAGCTGAGCCTTTCTGTTGAAGAAAAGTGTCCTGCGTTAGCTTTCTCAAATGGTTTTATTTTCCACCTCGCCGACTCCAGGCCAATCGGCAAAAATGATTGGAGTTAGCGCGTGGCCGCTTCTCCATATGCTGTCTCCCGTCATTGCTCTGGTAGATTTTTGCCTATTTTTCTTTTCCAAAAATGCTTCAGTGATATGATAGTCAAAACTTTGGACCGTATGACCTATAATTTCAAGATTTTTGCCATGAAAATGACATTATACGACATTATTTTTTATCCGAACGATGGAGAGACGTTATGAAACAAAAGTCACAAATGTTATGATAAAGTTGAGATCATGCGTTAGCTGATTAAATTATCTTACGCGTGTTGGGCTGCTGTCAGCCTTTAAGGCTGACTAGCCTTTAAAGGGTAAGTCTCTTACCCTTTAGACCTATCAGGTATGCCTGAATGCGTCTTCTGATATGTGTGGGAATAGTGTACCTGTATGTGAGGTCATGCTTGTATTAGTTTGCCTTCCACTATTAATATTTAAGAAATATCCCATTAAAGACACTCAAAAGGACCTGCATGGCTTTTTTTCTTCATGGTTTCCAAGGAAGTCACTAACATCCTCAATCGTAATACAGAAAGAGTTATTGATTATTTATTGTTTGAACACTGATAATTCATAGATTCATATAGTATGTCTGCTTGGGGTGGGAACAAGAATAGAAACTTCATGTAAATTTAATTGAATCGTTTTCCTGACACGTATTAATTTCACAGCGAACGTCCGTTATTTAGCCTGATCACAGTTCATCAACAAGATTATTTTTCCCTGAGTCTCATGAGGCTGCAGTCATCGACCTCCCATGCCTAATTGCTCCTGTGAACTGAAACTTCTATTCTATTTTAAAGCATTGTATTTCATTGAAAACTCTTAAATATTGCATCATAGTATAAGCTGGAGTTAAATTCCAGTATTTTTCAGGTACAATGTTTTGAACGCTTTTAATTTGGAGTGTTGAGACGCGTGTATGTGTTTCAAATTATGATTTTATTTACTATTACAAATTAAATTCCTGTCAATAGAACTACAATTCTTCTCTTACTGACGTAGAGCAGAAGTAAATTATACTCGAGAGCCGAATTTGTTGTTAATCAGTGTTGTATTATGTGAGACCGAACTTATCTTACATTTCTGAATTTTATGTTTAAAATTTATCACTACCGCTAACACTCGCTTGCGATGTACAGAAAATTGAGTAGTTTATAACAATGTCACTTAAAACTATATACAGGTTTAACTGTTTCATTCTATGTATCGGCGTAACAAAATTAACCTTCCTGGACCTGAAACGGGGTCAGAAATGACCCCAGAGTATGTAATTTTGCA
>VCRD01004591.1:29659-41100 GCA_006783055.1 Trinorchestia longiramus
GCCACGAGGACCTTATATATCACCTTATGGACAGAATTATGGCCTACAGCGGCTTTACCTTCACCACGACGCCACGAGGACCTTATATATCACCTTATGGACAGAATTATGGCCTACAGCGGCTTTACCTTCACCACGACGCCGTAAGAGTACAATGTTGCTATGAGTAACTCGAGAGGAGAGTTTCCAATACTGATAGGGACGAGAAACGATCAGTAAAGTGACGAAGAATTAATTCAAGATGTTAATGAACTCTGCATGTATTCATCGTAGCACATTCTCATGCTTTCAACTCTAGGTCGCAGCACGCGTCATTGCTCCTTTCATTGTGGAGCATTCGTCATCATACACACCTAATATTCGTTTGTAGTTGATGCTCAATAGTGACTGAGAGTCCGCTCTCAAAGTGCAGGGTGCATTTACAGACCATGTCAGGCACTCACAAGGCTTATTGGCAGTTGTTCATACTCATGCTACCTTGATGCTAGTTATTCATTCTCATGCTACCTTGATGCTAGTTATTCATACTCATGCTACCTTGATGCTAGTTATTCATTCTCATGCTACCTTGATGCTAGTTATTCATACTCATGCTACCTTGATGCTAGTTATTGATGCTCCTACTACCTTGATGGTAGTTATTCATACTCATGCTACCTTGATGCTAGTTATTCATACTCATGCTACCTTGATGCTAGTTATTCATACTCATGCTACCTTGATGGTAGTTATTCATATTCATGCTATCTCGATGCTAGTTATTCATACTCATGCTATCTTGATGCTAGTTAATCATACTCATGCTACCTTGATGCTAGTTATTCATTCTCATGCTACCTTGATGCTAGTTATTCATACTCATGCTACCTTGATGCTAGTTATTGATGCTCCTACTACCTTGATGGTAGTTATTCATACTCATGCTACCTTGATGCTAGTTATTCATACTCATGCTACCTTGATGGTAGTTATTCATATTCATGCTATCTCGATGCTAGTTATTCGTACTCATGCTACCTTGATGCTAGTTATTCATACTCATGCTACCTTGATGCTAGTTATTCATACTCATGCTACCTTGATGCTAGTTATTCATACTCATGCTACCTTGATGCTAGTTATTCATACTCGTGCTACCTTGATGCTAGTTATTCATACTCATGCTACCTTGATGCTAGTTATTCATACTCGTGCTACCTTGATGCGACTCATTGATATTCCTGCAACACCTGATGCTAGTCATTGATGCTCACAACAGTCGTGCGGTGCCTGCAAGTGTCACTAGGTAACCTTGTCTCAAAAAGTTGCCTGACTGGTATTCTCTGAGCCTATGTTCACCACCGCAGGTCTCTACAAAAAATCAGTCGCCGGACTGTGCGACGAAATATCACACCTAGACGTAAACGATATTACTGAGGTCGATGAGGTCGTCGTGTGCTACGAGGGTAGCTTTTGAGTTAACCTGTTCGTGGTCAGTTTAACCCTTTAGCTCCGACTGTCCTCATTTGAGGACAGGCTATCAAGGCTAAATTAGCCTAACGCCGAAGTTATTTCTCCACCGAACGAAACATTGCGTAAATTACCCCTTATATCTACACCTTTTTTATTTCCAACTTTAGAACGAAACATTTAGAATATATGAATAAAGTGAATGATTTTTAATAGACTTGACCTACTATACATAGTATGATGGGAGCTAATGGGTTAATATACCCATAGTGTACCTCCTGTGGTTACGAAAAATCACAAAAAATGTTTTTCCTTCCAAACAAAACGAAAAACATCCAAGAAACAAGACACCTTAGAAATTCTGACTAGTTAGTGATGCACTAGCTGTATCATTCTTCCTCTGACCAGAATGACGAGGATATAACCGAGTTGAAGAAGTAAAAATATTTTCACGTCAATTGACGTGGAAAACTGCGAACGGGTTAAATGTGTCTCAGGGGGTCTAATTAAGTGTACTTGCTTTTGTATGCAGCCATTTTACTCTCATGAAGAAGTACGTGAGGAACCTAAATCATATTCTTCATAGAACTCGGGTAGCTCATAGAAACTATTGCTGAGGAATTAATCTTAGATTCGGGTTTTCCTGCATGCACGCATTCAAGGTAAGATTACGGGTGGACTTACAACTTTATGATTAGACATGAAACATTATTAAGCCTGAATGATTACCTATTTACCCTGCAATCATGCAACTGCGCACGACATTTAGACACAACTTTTGTGCGTCCATATTAGCAGCAACGTACTTAGTTGCTACCGCACGTTTCTGAACATCGACGGTACGAAACCCGGATTTAATCGATAATGAAAGAGATTTAAAGTTCATGTTTACTTGCGTGCAGTAGAATCCGTGCATACAAAAACACAGAGTTATCGACCGAGCATTTATTGTGTCGTACACAAAATTAGGAAATTTGGCTGATATACACTACAGGCTTCTTGAGATATTGAGAGCGGTTTTATTTTGCTATGAAGTCGTCTTATTATTATGACCACGAAACTCCGTAGGCAGGCATGCGGGGCACAATTACTTCTCTTACAGTACTTACATTCGCTCAGTTGGAACAGTCTACTCCATTTCACAGAAGAAATGCCCAATTTACTTATTCGTATCAATGTCTGTCCATGTAGACCTGTAAGGTACCCTTCATTCAGGTCAGTTTTTGACTTGTCAGGCACACTGCTTCAGGTAGACATCACAAGTGATGTCAGGTACACGTGAACGTGTGGGGTGAGCTTGAGGTGTAGGCACGTGATTATGAAAGGTTTTTGCAGCGCTGCAGACTTGTATGAGAGATACAGTACAATCGAGAGATGGTCTGCCAAGCAGCTGCTGTCGCTGTGTCTCTCCCCTTTGTGTACATCTAAGCCATATATTTTTCCCCGTTGTCTACTTCCAAACAATGTTTCTTCCCCTTCGCGTACATCGAAACAAGAAATTTTCTTCTTTGTGTACATTTAAAGAATATGTTTCTTCCCTTTGCGGACATCTAAGGAAGTGTTTATTTTGGTAATGAAGATTATATTTTTAAATTGTCAATTTCTATACTTCTATTTATATATATGAAAATATTATTTTGAAAAATTCATTAAGGTTAGATCTTCTCAACCCTGTCAACCATGATTCTAATTTTCTACAAGCTTACTACTCACTTACTGATGAGCAGCGGACTCCTTCAGTAGAAATGCACGTGTCTGGCAACATTCACACGAGCTACTCATTGTTATACGAATGAAGGCAGAGTATGAGGGTATAATAAAAACTATTGGGTTGTTCTCGTACTATACGGGTTCGAAGTTTTTTGTATTTTGTTTAGAGGTAGATATTTTTTAGGTACAAATTCAGAAATAGCTAGAGATTCTTACGGATGTTATACATTTTTTAGCCATGTATATACTCTCAACGAAAGCATTTCTCCAACATCCCGCGTTTGGGGGCTGTAGCGCGTTTAAAACTTCTGCTCTGCATTTAATGTCCACATAAAGTTGACCATCAAGCTGAAATAGTGCAAAAAATTATTCCCATAGCCTGCACCCCGTAAAAAGTTACTCTGTCTCTTAATATTCATTCAAAGTTTACTGTTAACTGGTGATGTTCTTTCTAAATATTTCTGCAAAGAACTTTGTTTGCTTGACGTTGTGTTTTGCACAAACACTAAATCTTGTTACTGTTTACTTTAACCTTCATACTGGCACGACCATAAAATTTTCAATCTTCGTCTCACAAAATCTCGCTTTAGCCATTTTTTCAACATTAAAACGCTTTATTTTTTTTGCTTACTAAAAAATATATTTTTGAAAGCATTGCTTTGCTTTATTATAAGCTGAATTTGTGATACTTTACATTCGTTCAATCTCAACGTACCTTAATATTTCATGGAACTGAGTAAGATTCCCATCCTTCCCTCCTCCTACCCACCAATGCTGCTGTAAGAATAAGCCGTCGAAATTGAAAACGTATTCATAGTCTCAGCATCTCGTCAAAATATTTTGGTCGCTAAGGTTCTTATATAACGTGGTGAGACCAATGTCCGCACCGTACAATATCCTTAAAATTATGTAAGGTCAAATTTCGAAGGACATTTCAGGTCGGCCTAAACTCGTCATATGTCAACAGTAAATGAAAATGACTGGATGATTTAGAATCTATTGTAAGAAAATTTGGGTTAGAAAACTAGATTTATTTGTTAACATTCGTAGAAACGCACATCGACCTGTAAATGAGAGAAGTGGACTCACATCTCGGAACAATAGATAGTACTGAACATTTCTACTGTATGTTTTGACTTGAAAGTATGTATATCTGAGTATACGTAAAAAAATAAAATTACAAAGTTCATTCATTAGAAATAAATGTTAGAAGCTGTGGTACTGTAGAAAAAGACAGAACTCGGAGCGAGTGATAAAAATAACGGACAAATCTTATCTAACTTGCAAAGTGTAAAGAGTTTGCGCTTTTTATCATATAATAATGATACCGAGTTTGAGTATGAAAAAATTCCAATATCTGAGCTGATCAGTCAGTGCTTTAACTTAGTAGAAAACTTAATATTCGTAAGTTTCTGACGTGTTGGAAAACAAAGTGAGGTTACTGGACAAATGGGAGGAAGGACGAAGTCTGTCTTCATTTTTCCAGACAATAGCACATGCTTCCCTCGCCTCACACGCAGCGTGCTGCTCATTTAGCCGACGTACGTAGATGCACATCGTGTACCAGATACCTCATAGGTTAGTTGGGAATGAAGATAAGGAGGAATTTTGTTTGCCTATTGAAAACATGAACTAATTAAGAAACGATCAAGAACTCAAGGAAATAAAAAATAACAGAATTCAGAACGATGAATATTTTTTAGGAGGGGAAGTAATGATTCTTGCATGGTTTATTTAGTGTTTCACCTGGCGTTTATTTTAATTGTATTTTTGTCAATCTTACGCTTGATATAATACATCATTTCTTTAGGTAAATTAGTATGTTTCTGATGAAACTACGAGGGAGATGATTATCGTATCATCGCTGATGCTGATGACTGATATTTGTAAGCGATGCTTCCCTGTAGCACATCAGTTGTACTGGTACGTATGCAGAGTAGAAATAAATGCTACTGCAGAAGTAGTAGCGACATTGTATCGTTGACGCTTGCACTAACATTTCCATCACAACCTCCAGCGTTACTACCACTCGAAGAGAAGGAAAATCAATGACTGCAGTAGTATCTTCATAGCTTTAATAGCAGTGATGCTCTTACTAATAGCACCAGAAACACAATTAGAAGCAACAACGTGAGCTAGCAACAGTTTCTAGTAGCCCCATTAACAGCAACACCGACAACAATACCAGTAAACGCCGACCAGTTGAGTGAAAGTGACTGCGTTCCTCCTGTTTTGCTCCTTGTTGTTATGTTGCCTGACACTTCCATTGAACTTTTTTGAACTTTGTTCGTGTGTGTCGCTAAAGTTCACACGAGCAATAATTTGCTCTGTATTTTCTCTTATGGCTTAGGTTGCAATTTCTTCATGGGGCACACTGGTGCACCGCTGTTCTGTATTCGAGTTGTTATTGTCATAGCCAGTATACGACGTTTCTTGTGCTATGATATGCTTATACAGCCTACTGAAATATTATGACCCTTTATTCAGCATGGAGGCGCTCAGTGAGTGTACTTCCGTCGCAAATTGCTCTCTAAGCTTTTTAATTGTGTATTTTAATTATTGTTTTTCGCAAGTTAACTTGTTTTTAAGCTAATCAATTTGCATTTTTCTCTAAAATCATCGAAGCTTTCTCTCGATTTATAAAATATTTTAAGAATTTCCCCAATACCTTGAATGAAACCTTGTTATCTGATGCCAAACATCTTTACAAAATTAGGAGGTATGTCTGAAAATACGGAAGCTTAGAACTCCATTGACGTATTGATACAATAACGAGCTTCGCATGCATTCTGAAAATATTTTCATGACAAAGCGACCATCAATTTAGTTGAAGAATGTATCCAGCATGACATGGGTAATTACGCCTCGTTAAAGGGACGCTGCGATGCTGTTGAAAATATTGTCAAGTTAGTTACCCAAGTAACTTTAACATTTTCATTATTTTAGAAACATTTCGCATCATAATAATTTTAATATTTTTGCATGTAATTAAGCATGTTCGTTACACTTCACAAACAAGCTTTTCCACAACTGAAGTCCATTTCCATGGTGTCATAGGCTCTACTCGTACTATGACGTCACTTGCACCGAACAGGTGCGGGCATGTCCATTCCACTTCCACTTCTCCGGTTCAGACCTTCCCTCTCTACACTCCCACTTCTAGTCAGTACCCGTCACTCTCCCCCATCCTCCTCTCCTCCCAACGCTCCCACTTCTAGTCAGTACCCGTCACTCTCTCCCATCCTCCTCTCCTCCCAACGCTACCACTTCTAGTCAGTACCCGTCACCCTCCCCCATCCTCCTCTCCTCCCATCACTCCCACTTCTAATCAGGCCGTGTCGCGACCATGTTTTATTTTAAAATTCCAGGCTTGCCGCTAAGGATTTTTACTTACAGCTACGTATGAGTTGAGTTCTTCAAATTTTAGAACCTTTTCCTAGCTTGCGAGCAACGCAGTATTCAAATTTGGCTGTAAATTTTTATGGCAGTATTCAAATTTGCTTTATCAAATGTTCGATATAATTTCAGAGATGCAGGAATATAGCACAGCTAAGGTGGTACATTAGTTCTTGTGTGTGAGGAGCTGTTCAGTGAGCTATGACTTCCAGCATGGAAACACGTGGAATCTCGTCTGTGTATCTTTGTTTACGTAGGTGTTCAGAGTTGTAAGCTCAAATTGTCGTATTCATTTCAACAAACTCATTCATTTTGTAGGAATGAGTTTCTGTGTCTATTCTTGAGAGCTTCTGTTGAAGTTTTCGTGCTTAAAAACTTCGAATTATACGATCATACGGAGTATTCCATAAAAAGGTATTCATTTTTAAAAGGCTGTAGTTTGAATACTACTGGTATTCATTGGGTGTTTAACAACTCTTTCTGAATACAAAACAATACTTTAGATTTTGTTCTTTTGAATGAGACCTGTTCCAGTCTCCTAGCCTCAGTAGTATTCAAACTGCAGCCTTTTGAAAATGCATACAGTTTTTGGGGACAGCCTGTATTTGAAAGGGAGAAGAATGACCTTGGGAGTTCAGACGTTGCATTACTGTTTTCAGTTTCAGAATGACACAGATGTTGCAGGACATATAAAGTGGCCTCATAATTACGTAACCTTCGAATGAGTCAGAAACTAGTATGAATTTTCTTCAAAATGAATCCTTGCATCAAACACAACTATCGTCAAGTAGTTCAATTAAGACGTATTTTTAGCGTTGAACTCGATTTGCATGTATGTATATCCTAGATAAGGGAGGATCGCTGGTGTCAAGGCAGGAAAATAATTATAGCACCAGGGAAACCCATGAAATGTTTTGAGTGCTGCTGTAACCCTTGGTGATCGTGTGTTATGATCGAGTGCCTTTATTGAATCTCAAATGGTGCGCTTGAAATACAGCGTGTGGCAACATAACTTACATTTTTCATAGCAAAACACGGTTAAAAAAAGGAAGTTGTGTTGCTGTAACCTGTACATGTATCGTTTTCAGCAATACTATTTCTATGTTAGGCTGTTGATAATTTTTGAATGATTTTTGGACCCGTTGAGATGAATATATGTTCCAAACATAGTTTTCAATATTTTTATACGCTAGAGTATTGATGATTTGTTACGTATTTCTGAGGCTACTGCCAGGAATATTTGTCTCAAGAACCCTAGATATGTTTCAGCTGAAGTAATAATTTTCATCTGGTGTAATCCTTGAGCTCGAATGCCTTTGTGGTTCCCTTTTAACCCTCTACCGCCGTATGGCACTCACGGGGAACATCAGAAAAAATGCTAATTATGTTAAAATTATATTATATGTGAGCAATATGAGGTTGCTACTAGGTTTAAACGCGGCGGCATCATACAGCGTCGTTATTTTGGCTGCCTGGCTCTCAGCATGCTTCATTGCATCAGTGTACAGACGGTCTTTGTGAGCTTAAACGTAGAAACTAGAAAAATAAATTCGTCGCTAAAGGGTTAAGTGAGGGTGACAGTCAATGTTGGCTGGCTCTCTTAACACGTTGACTCCGAAGTGGTACGTATGTGTACCACTTAGGTTAGGTTCTATAATTATTTCAGATCCTTCTAGTGACTATGCATACAAGGTGAAGTTTTACACCAATCAGGCAATCGGAGGCAACGTGTTAATTAAACTAACGAGGGGATAGTCATGGTGGACTGATGCTTACAGTTAATCAGGGTGAATGTCATTAGTTAGGCGTTTTAATTTACCGAGGCCGATAGTTATCAATGACCCATGCATATGGTTTTAATGATTGTAGAACAACAAGTCTTAGTCAGAATCCACAGAATTTATTGAAAGTGTGAACCATGGGTGATCCGGTGAGTGATCCTAGAGGGTTGCAATTATTTTCTTCTGTCTCAGCGTTTCTTTTAACAGATTTAATTTCTTACATGCATTTCTTTTTTATGCTCGTTTCAATTTAATTCTGTTTTATGATATAAACTTTCGAACGTTCAGTGTTGTTGATACCGAAGATTCTAAATGATAAATTGGTGTTGTTCATGAGCATGCTTGTAACCCATTCGAATGGTAGCTCTTTTGCCTTTCTGTAAACTGTTTTATATTGTTTGTGCTTCTCTGTGTGCTTGCTACGAGTGATCAGTACAAAATCTTTGAGGACTAATGAGTTTGTGATCGAATGCGTTTGCATTCGTCACGTCAGCATCGTTCCCATACGCGATTATTTTTCTCTATATTTGTGTCCACACTGACAGGTTCGTGTCTTTCATGGGTGTGTTTGAGCTGCGTGCTTATATCCATTGGAAGTGAGTGTACACTGGGAACCTTACATCGTCAACACACAACACAAAATAGTGACTAGTGGCGATGTACTGGGCCGTTAGTACATATGAAAGACGTTCTATTACAGGTGGTGTGTGAAAGTAGCGATTCGTGGATACAAGAAACTTTGCTTTGCGTCTGCATGAAAATCATTTGCCCCCTACAATAACTCTACTGTGAAGCTTGTTCAAGTTTGACCCCTATAACATATATTTATTGTGCTTGCATAACTGTTAGGAGCGAAGTTATTTTCGGTGATCTGATTTTCAATGTAAACAAAACACGAGTGAACAAGATAGCATAAGAAGTCCAGGCCATAATATATGGAAAATGTACACAAGACTAAATTAAAAGCAAATTAAGAAGGGGAAGACTACGTCATTAATCTAAATTTTGAGGACAAGTGGTCATATTAGACAAATAATTGTAATGCCAGAATAGGAAAGGAAAGCATCTGTGGATTACACACTCCACTTGCGTAGTAAGCGTTTTATTATCCCTAAATGAATTAGGTGTACATTTTATTTCGTTATGTGAGTATTTGATGCATAAAATTTTGAATAGACTATAACTTACACAGTCATGCTTTGGTATCATCCGAACTTTTTCATGCTTCTTGTTAAACAGAATTTTCTAGCGGTAGTTGAACTTCAACAAGTCTTTGAGTAGCATACAGTGCGTCGACCACACTCGATATTCCGCTGAAATATTCATGTGTAAAAGCTCAGACGTCGCTTGCATCAGTTGAGGGTCCACCACTTCCTCTGATGCTCGTCCACACTTTCACTCTTGCAAAGGTGTTCCTGTTTCATCCTTTACGAAGAAACGACTTTGTTATGCATCAGATGTTTATACGAGTTATTATACATGTAGAAAGTTATTGCACGTGTATAGAGTTGTTGCACGTGTATAGAGTTATTGGGCGTGAATCGAGTTATTGCACATGCGTAGAGTTATTACAAATGCATTAGTTATTGCACGTGCGTAGAGTTAGTGCACGTGCATCGAGTTATTGTACGTATATAGAGTTATTGCTCGTGTATAGAGTTATTGCACGTGTATAGAGTTATTGCACGTGTATAGAGTTATTGCACATGCATAGAGTTATTGCACATGCATAGAGTTATTACAAATGCATGAGTTATTGCACATGCATAGAGTTGTTGCACTCCAGTGGTCAGATTCAAAGATTGCAATTTTAAATATTCTTTCGAACCGAAATCCTCAGAGTTTCATTCCATAATTCACAAGCCAATTGGCTAGACGCACCTGTTTCATGGAGGATCATCATAAAAATGGAAGTATTTCAGCTTTATATTTTTGTGACATCTTACAGCACCAGTCTCTTTTTTTTAATGAACGCCGGTGAAAAACAGGGTAAAGTTTTCAGTCTGCTCCTGATGCTCGTCCTCTCATCTGCAGAGGAATACTGTACGCGTGATGTAAACTTAACCAGTAACTATGTTTTACTAATATATTTAAAACCTGTCTTTCCTTACTTAAAAATCGTCAGACAAACCGAGTGAATTATTGGCCTTGTAAGGTCATCTGTTGAGCGATTAAAGGCGCCAATTTATACCTCGGTTCCCATAACGTGATTTTCGGTAGATCCATGAAAATTACTGCTTTTTTTTGCTCGTTGTTATCTGTAAATCCGTTTAAGCAGAATTTGATATCGACGTTTTAACCCTTTAGCGACGAATTTATTTTTCTAGTTTCTACGTTTAAGCTCACAAAGACCGTCTGTACACTGATGCAATGAAGCACGCTGAGAGCCAGGCAGCCAAAATAACGACGCTGTATGATGCCGCCGCGTTTAAACCTAGTAGCAACCTCATATTGCTCACATATAATATAATTTTAACATAATTAGCATTTTTTCTGATGTTCCCCGTGAGTGCCATACGGCGGTAGAGGGTTAAAACTAAGATTTGGGTTGATTAAGTATTGATGCTTCTATTTTTTTGACTAAGCTTATAGCTTCATACAAAGTCTAAGCAAGTAAAAAAATTAATGAAGTACTGGGTGCAGCAACATGCCTTTTTTCAGAGCAAAGTGCTTTGAAGAAGACCCTTCAAATGACGCTGACGTGAAGAGAATCGTTTGAAAATAATGTAGCTTCACTGTGGGTGGGTAGCAACTAAACCGTTTTCCCATGCCGTATGAAATATCGACCCCTGACAATTTCCGTTTGCTTATGACACGTATTGGGTGTTGCTGCATCGTATGTAACACAGTAAAGAAGTAACACGATCACTGAGCCCAGCCTTCATTTGAGAAAAAATAGAATAATACAATAGAAACTAGCCGTTTGGTCCATTCTTGGGTTTATACCCAAGTCCCATACCGTTGCTACCCAAGACCCATGCCGTAGATACACAAGTCCCATACCGTTGCTACCCAAGTCCCATGCCGTTGCTACCCAAGTCCCATGCCGTAGCTACCCAAGACCCATGCCGTAGCTACCCAAGACCCATGCCGTAGCTACCCAAG
>VCRD01004592.1:0-14845 GCA_006783055.1 Trinorchestia longiramus
TAGAGGGGAGGGGGGAGGAAAGGGAGGCGAGTTATGAAAGTTACAGGTGTGCATAAGAAAAGTGACTGTTATTACATAATTAAAAGAGGGATGAGTCAGTTGATATCAAAAGCAAGCATAGAAGTTTAATTCTAGCAAGAGATGCAAAATAATTTTAGGTGATCTAGAAATGTAACGCATGCCTTTGTAGCTGAGGGGTACAAACCTATATCTATGGAGATTTACATACGTTTTTACTAGCTATTTAATATGCTAACTTCAGGGCAAAATTTAATAAATGTCATAAAACAATTAACAACTATGGATCTTCCATATATACTGAAGACGAATAAGAACTCTGATTTCCAGATGTTTCGAGACGTTAGTCCATTACAATTAACAGAATACTACTCTGGACTTTTACAAAATATTCAGATATTTCACTAAAACCTTTTCCATAAAAAATAATAGCATCATGAATTTCTGTCAATTCGAAAATATTATAATAACTAGATAGTTCCGTGGAAATTTCAGTTTAGATTTAACTAATTTGAAATTATAATTAAAACTAATGTATTAAAGATTTACGACGAAGTATTGTATTTTAAATGAATATTTTTCATTCATATATACAGAACTTCCATTCTGTATCTTATCTACCGATAAATAGTCTAGATACTACCAATGGAAATTCAACGGTTTAAATGTGATAATATTAAAGATCTATGAATACATTTTTCAGTTTTAATCGCGGTACTACCAGAACCAGAATATTTTTCATCAATAAATACAGAACTTCCATTCTGTATCTTATCTACCGATAACATTATCGTGTAGATGAAAGGTCAGGAAAAAAGGGTGTATTTTATAGTAATCCGGCACCTTTGGTATCCACAGTACAATACTTATAATACATGTATACCCGTTCTTATTTCAGTTAAATAATTTTTCTCCAGAATTAGATAGAAAGTAATGGGACACACACAGAGAGACAGAGATGAAGAGACGGAGATACACTATCGATCATATAAGTACATTCCAATGAAGATAAAAGTAGCCACAAGAAATGAAAAGATCAAACTAAACCTAACATTTGTAAAGAAATATGATGAAAGCAATCAGTCAGTATGTTGGGCACAAACAATCACATGAATAATAGTGCAGTAAAAACAACTCATGCAAATACAAATGCAATAAATGGTGTTCATGTTCGCAAATCCCTCAAAGAGAAATGCGTTCTCACAATAGGAAAATTTACAGAAAAAAGTAAATTACAAGAAACAAAGCAACATACAAACTCTCCTTCCAAAACCAGACAATTTTTTAAAAGTATGATATATGCTGAAGCTGATATCAAAACTAAAGAAAATTCTAGTACTATACAAAATACAAGTAGTGTCCTAAATTCCTTGTTTATGATCAGCAGATAATGTATCGATTCCAATTATTTTATGCATGATCAATATTTTGATATTACTATGTATCCGAGTAAGGTCATACTTAGCAAATATCACAAATCTAGACCCATCAGTTCAAGCATGAATACCCAGAACAGAGATTCCCAATATCTAGTCGTGACCTACGAGACTAGGATGTGTCCCACACTTCCCACAGTCAAAATATGGTCAAAAATAACCACCAGTGATGAATTGGCAGCCCAATATTTAAGCAAGAGAAAATGAAAGACCAACTTAAAGGTATAAAAAATACAAAGTTGGTCAAGCTAAGTGTGGCTCATGGAAAACTGGGTGTAGAATCATTCATAATAAATGCATTCATAAACAATAGACCCGGAAATGCAAACACTACTTCACGGGAAAATAGAAATACATTGCTGATAAAATTATAAAATTGAAGACACCATTGCCAGAAATTTGAATTAATATATTGTTTTCAAACAATGGTACTAAATACGGTTGTTCAAAATTGCGGTTCAAATAATATACAGGTCTAGTGCTACACATATGTGTGTAGTCAACATGTTAAGCTATTATGTTTTAATATTGATGATGTGGAGGGACAGTGATGAGAACATCAAATAAACATTCAAATAATAAAGCTGAAAGAGGAACTATTCTATGGTTCAAAATCCCTAAAAGATTTGAAGTAAACATCAACAGTACCAGAAATAAGGTTAAAATGGAATAATGCTCATTAAAATCTGTATATAACAGCATGTAGCAACGAACTGAGTGAAATTAGGTGAGTATGATTCTTTCAAAAGTTATTATGGAATGATTTGAAATTTCAAGGAAAATTTGTAGCACCATTCTTCTCCACATGACATATGCCCTTTATCATTTAAGATAAATACTGTCAATGAATATGTAGCCTTTTTCGTTTTTTAGACGGTCTTACAATAAGTCTGTACTGTTCTGTGATCTGTTTTTGTCAATGAATGGTAAATGAATAGATGTACCCTAATAGGCTCATTATTAGCTTTGAACTACAACATGCCTTAATTATAATCGTCAGATAATAGGGTTTCACATGCAAATTGCATTACTGAAGAGCCACTAAGAAAACGAAACAAGAACTGGCAGTCAGAACATGAAAACATTTGTGCGGCAAAGAAATAAATACTTACAGGAAAGTGAGCCCATTCCTACAGCAGCATGGCAAACAGCAGAATAAGTAAGAGTATACGTGTACTTCACTCATATACCACAACATAAAATGAGAGAATAGAGATATTACTCCGACAGCAGCATGTAGAGTGACAGTACAGGTCAGATTACATTTACGCAAGTGGTGATGAAGTTCATAACTGGTACTTTGCTCAACAGAAAATGTGATGGCCATCTTGGTGAGCACACTTAGAGAGGACAGTAAGTTTACATGTTTGAATATACTCGAGCTACACCCAGTGTTCAGACAGAGCTACTGACCATAAGTCCTGCTGCTTGCAGCAGCTAAAGCTACTAATGCTAGAGGCTTCATACTTAAACTCCACCATTTTAAGTGAGCCTAGAAAAAAATACTAGACACTCAGTATAGGTTGTAAAATAGTCAAGAGGAGAATCAAACACAAGGTATTCATCACTTCATGAAGAAAATCATGCAATCATAGGAACACAAAGAACAGCTTCATCAGTCAATATAGAAGTGTCATTAATAAGAGAAGGAATTACTTAAGACTTACACAGGCAATCCTTGTACCTCAGATGGCAATATTCATTTTGGATCAAATCAATCACTGCGTAACAAACATATCAGTGAAGTTTACCAGTTTTAACTTGAAAAATGGGTTATTAAATTTAAGCAAATTCAATTTACAGTCAAATAACACTTTATCTTCATATAAATCCACATATGAAAAGGCAACATAAAAAGTAGGACATGTGAGAAGTAGAGTAGCTCCAGAAGTGCTACCTAAGAGTAGCAGATGTCAATGTGAAAATCCCTACACGTTAGTGCAACACAATCGTGCTATTTGGGATTGAAATTTAAACACTGTTACCTCTTCATAAACACTGCAGTTTCTACCTTGCTATGGAGATAATTATTTAGTCTAGAACCAGTAGAAGGAATCTTCATATTTTTCTTCACTGAAATAGATGCACTTGTAGACAGAAAACACTATTTTCAATATAGATTGCAGTGTAAACAATTAGTAAAGATAGAAAAGCTGAATGAAAGCCACTTCTGCAGGAAGTAATTTCTGAGGAGTGTTGCGAAGGCACTTCTGTTGGATGTGAGTTTTGAGGAGCACTGGCAGCCCCAGCAAGAGGATAAACCACCACAGGAAAATCAAAATGAGATCTGCCAGATGCCCAACTATACAGCATGTCTACAGAAAAACATATACAATCATATCTACAATACCGATATAGTTTCAAAATCAATCAATAAAAATAATAAGTTTTGAAAGCTTTATATTAATATATTTTATACCAACATATACATTTTCCACGGACACCCAGCA
Source organism: Trinorchestia longiramus (assembly GCA_006783055.1). Classification (NCBI taxonomy): domain Eukaryota; kingdom Metazoa; phylum Arthropoda; class Malacostraca; order Amphipoda; family Talitridae; genus Trinorchestia; species Trinorchestia longiramus. Next base: position 3,905 of record VCRD01004592.1, read on the forward strand.
AAAATATACCCACAGTAGACTCTTGTCATCATGACAGAGTTTTGCCACCATGGCTGACTCTGCCCTAAGGAGTTCAAAGAATTTGTTCATGCAAACGAATTTACAACTTTTAGAATATGCATAAGATAAGCTTGTTCTTCATTTACATTATGGCACCTAATTATTTCTCATCCCAACTTCATTCTAATTTGTTTGAAATATTAGGTGAGGTAGTAACTAAAGTTTCCAGCATTGAATAAATAAAAAAGGATATAAATGGTCACAGATTTTCTGGTGTATGTGGATTTGATCATTAGTTAATTCTTTTCCAACAGTGATTCATATTAAGGGCTTAGGTTTTCAAGCACTTTCTCTGAACAAACTTGAATGTTTTAGCACAAGAGGCAATATTTAGAAAAAGTACATCTAACATCAACATTGACATGGCAGGTACAAGGATCACCTGTTCTCCAGAACAAAGAGAAGTCTTTACCGTGTGAGAACAATGCTTGAATTAGAAAGCAAAACACAAGTCCTATACCTGAAGAACAAGCTCTTACATCTACGTAGAACTCCTGCAAAACAAGACAAGTACCAATCATTAGAAAATTAAAAAAGTCAAATGAACACAAATGAAAGATAGAGTGGACAAGAACCCATTGAATGCATGAAAAGGCTGAATGCATGGTATGCTGTACAATAAATTCATGATAAAAAACGCTACAAAAAGCAGCCCAAGAAAATCATGAGTATCTGAGACATGAGTTAGAGCCCATGGATACATGGAATGTGAGTAAATGGGCACCAGAAATATGAGTGAAAAAACATCAAGAATTCATGAAAATAAACTACAAAGACTTCTGTAAACTGACACAAGGAATTGACTCTGACACCAGATATTGTAATCACCATGAGTTGCAGTGAATGAGTGCCAGGAACTGCTATAATGAACAATAAGAATGTATGCAACTAACTACCAGGATTTAAAGTAATTCTACACCACAAACTGTAGTTAACTGGTAAAAATATGTACAAATAACACTTATAAGCATAAAGATAATCAGAACGATCAGAGCACTGGCTAGTTCAATTTAAAAATTATAGATTTGCTATGTTGAGAATGAAAAAAAAGTAAAAGATCTTATTTACATTCAGAATTTACTCTCAGTTTTTTTAATACAATACAATTACACACAAGTATAAGCACAGCTGGTTCCCTTAAATGAGAAGCAGACAATCATCACAAGCCAATAGTCATTAACTTGTCATAACCATTATACAGCACTAAATGAACATTCTGAATTGATAATAAAAATTTCTAAAAAGAAACATTGTAAAAACAATGATTTAGCCAACACAAGATTTTTTTAAAGCATTTCTATAATTTTATGAGGATATGTTTTTATGACATGTCATTTACAAAGCATTTCTACAGAAGTGTAGGATTTTGACACTTTCAAAGCCATTCTACAGGGAAGAGTTATCACAAAATCTATACAGCTAGAATCTCATAGGATATCATATTGCTTTGATGCTGTGAGACTTTTCTGTGTCTTTGCAGCTATCTCCACATTTCTTCAAGACAGAATAAGAGTAAAATCAGAATGAAATTAAAGTAATTGGCAATGCAGCTATCAATAAAGTTTTACATAACATGCTCAAAATTAACAACTATGTCATGAGCTTGAGTACAGTAACTTCAAGGAGGCTGATTTGGCTTCCTAGAGAAACAAGGACTTGGTAGCTGAGTTGGGATAAAAATATTTACAAATTTGCCAAATACACAAGTATACAATAGGAAACTTTTTCTTACAGTTTCTCCCTTTTCAATGAATATGCAAAATAAGCATTCCAATTTTACTAGTAATGATATTTGTAAAGAAGAAATACATAGAAGTAGAACTAACCAAACTACTGTGAGTCAACCACACATGATGTCTCCCTCAGTAAGTAATAACTGGTTAATATGAGTGTTATTATAGTAAAATCAATGAAAACACATGATGAATAGAATACTTCAGAGCATAATTAACTGCCATCAATCCTCAGTCAATGTTCAATATTAATGACTATGTAAAAGATACTCATTGATATGAGTCCCTTTCCTTCAACATCACCATAAATGAAAAAGCAAAGGAAAAGTTTGATCACTTGCTAACTATCTTCTCCACTAATTCTGAGTTACATGAGAGTGACATGTGATGCAGACTAACTTCAACTTCAACAAGAATAAGTGGCTTAATATTCTGATAGCCAATAAAATATTCCTCAGAAGGTAACATTGAGATGAAGAAGAAAGGATGATTTAGTCCCACCTTGACTTCTATGTCTCCAATTTTGTTGGTGGCTCTGATGATTGGTCGGCCTACCATCGAAGGGAAGATGTGGGCAGGGAAATTACAGCCAGCATAGCCCACTTTCACAAACTGAAAAAAAGCTTATCCGTCAAACAAACACTACTTGAGAGTAAGAAAGAAATTGATATGTATCTTAATATTAAAGTACACTATGTTTTGGGCAAAATAAATTGCTATGACAGAGAATTTATGATGAAGTTTGCAGTGCAGAATTAGACTTGGCTAAGGTAAACTGTTGAGTGCCCAAAATAGTACACCATGGAAAACTGGTAAAGTGAAAGAAAAATTAGCCAATGTAAACTGCAAAACAAATGAATAAGGCTTTTCATCATTGTACTGAACAAAGACACAAAAGACTGCCAAAGCTACTTGAACAAATTTTTTTTATTAGTGATAAATGCCAAGTTTTGATCAATAATTTTAATTACCTCTTCTAAAAATAGGCTACAGCCAGGAAAACAATTTTTTCCATAACTACTTCAAGTATAACTCATTCTAGCAGGTCAAATAATGGTGACTCTTTTGTCCAACCCTTCACTTAGCTTATTTTAAGATATGTTTTTGGGTGTTGCAGGTTATTATAAAGCTGTTTTCTATTTGGTGCATAGATTCTTCAAGACTAAAACTAATAACTCATATGAGAGGGTACCAGAAACTCAGCAATACTCATACTAGATGCTACATACTGAGCTGTAATGGCACAAATGCTGCTTGCACCAAGTTTGCTAGTTATTTGGTTCATGCACACATTCAAAATAAATTATTGACCAACAAAAGTACATTAATATGAGAAAATTTTGCTTGATCACATCACTATACAATAGAAAAGCAAAGAGAAAGCATGAACTCTCCTCATTGTTGTTAGTGACATAAGAGGTGTTTCCTCAATTCTCTAGACATTGCTTATCATTAAAATTCTGATGACTAATTATTATTAGAATTTTTTTACAGTAACCAACATAAGAACATATATTAAAAAAAATTAGTTCATATTACTTTTAGGAGTTATGAGACCAAAAATATTAACCTATTACATAACATTTCTCATACAATGGAAAAATTAATTTTTATTTTATAAAACCCAAACTTAGATGTCATATGATAAACAACAAAAATTAAACAGAAACTCAGTATCAATTGATCGATGAGGCATAAGACATGTGTATTACAAAATACATGTTATTATACATATTATAAAATTTGAAAAAATTTACCCTCATGAACCAAAACTATTTATTTTTCATGGATTTTTATTTATTTGCTAGCCAATGCCAATTTCCTGAAGGAATTTCCATATTGATGAATAAGAATGATCATAAAATTTTTTTTATAAATTTTATTTTCATATGGCACCTTTGGTGTCTACAATACAATGCTTACAATACAGTTTGCCATTCTATTAAGAAGTTAATACTACATCACTTTAAACACTTTATTTCAGTTCTTTGCAATGACTCATTTCAAATTACATTTTCTTATCTAATTCAGTATGATGGAGGATAGGAAATATATATCCACCATATATAATAAATACATGAGTTTTATAAAATAGCATAGACAACACAAATTTGTAAAAACACTTCCCAGTCACTGAAAATACTTCCAGAAACAGACCAATAATTTTAATGGATCATTCAACATCCAGAAATGGAATTTCCACACTAAGAGAAGATGATTAAAAATAACTAACTCAGCTTGGATTTGTTTATGCTCAATACCATAGGTAGAAAAGATTCTCATCCTTTTCATAATAATTTTAAATTCAATGGTATCATCCAAACATCTAAGAAATATACTTACATATTTATTCTTATTAGGAGCAGTATACAAAATAAAACACAAAATTTATTCTAATATCAAAATACATTTTTCAATGATTTTCTTGATCAACTGGATAGAATTCATGTACTTTTATCATATTTTTGTAGTATTCTATGAACTAAATCCTATTAATATAGATTGTAATAATTTTGTATCATGATTCAGAATAAAATTAACTAGTGTATCAGGGCACAGTGGAATATCATTCTGGAAACATTCAATTCAATGAAAACCATTGCAGGAAATATTTTAATCTTCCTCCATAGTGTCAACTAATGGGGAGGAAATTGTTCTGATATGAGTCATTCATAGCATTATTATTGCCACACCCATACTGCCATATATATTTAGTGCTAAGCTTATAGTAAGATTTGGAAAAGTTCTGATATGAGTCACTCAGTGCAATATTACAGCCACGCCAAATATATTTGGTGCTAAGCTTATATTTAGATATGCAAAATACAGCAACATAATAGAAGTAACAAAAAGTTATAGAGTTGGTTACTGTAATACATGAGAAAAAATTGGCAATGAAAACCTGAGAGTGGTAGCCCTAGCCGACAAAAGATGCCTAAAAAAAATAACTTACACCAGTTCCGTTGTCACATACAACAATTTTTCTTCCCTTAGCGTCCATATCTTGTAGAAATTCAAAATATATTTCTTTTAATATAGAAATAAGGTCCTTTCATGCAACCGCTGAAATCAACGGGAGTGTTTACATCTGTGATAACAGCAATCGTCCGATTACGTGCATGAAAAGTCAGGAGTTCGATTCCTCAGTCGAGGAATTTATGCAATAAAAAAATGGCTCATGAATAGATACATTTAAACTATAAATATTGGTTGGTGCATCAATGATTTAAATACACAGAATAAACAATGATTGAAACTATATAAGATTGATTAATAGATAAAGGTCTCTGATTTATTAAAATTATGAGTTCCCATGTGTCTATCGCAAAACCTCTATTTTAATATAAACGAGTGCTGTTATAAATAAACGATGCCTTTGATTTTAGGGGATTAATTAGGTAGCTTAAAACATCCTCTTTATAAAATCATGCAAAGAAGTTCTTTGGTATTCTTATCTGCGCCTTTTATTTTCCAGCTTGTACGGGGCGGCGGTGACACGGGAGGTCGCATCTGAAGCCATTATACTTCAGAACTATAGCGTTTGTTTGCAGAGTAACAGAGGAGTAGAGGAAACAACTGAATATCTAGTCGTAGAATGTAGTAAATATCTGCGTGAGTGAGAGAGTTTCATGAATATGGTTTGTGAGCAGTATGGAGAGAACCAGTGGAATGCCAGGTCCAGGTGTATTGAAGAGAGGAGTCGGGTATGAGTTATATTGTAGGGCCGGATGATGAATGCAACCTGTCTGTTGTGGATGCAATACAAAATTTCTTAGAGTATGCATGGAATAAGAGACATTGATATTGAATAGTCAGTTTTCTGGAGAAGAATGCGACTACCTGCTAAGCACAAAAGCAGTTTATGACGAGCTGGATCTTCTAGTGATGCCCTTACTTGGCTGGTTCTTTTGCATGGAATGACTCAGGGTGGCCATTGAGGAATTATTTTAGACGACCCTGCCTCAGAGAAGAAAAATTCTGGAATGCTTCCTATAGCATGTGTGTGTATTAGAGGAAATTAAAGGCCGTTACAAAGACCCCATACAACGCTGGCCCTCAAATCCAAGTTTAAGTTTAACAGAAGCGAAGGCACAAATACAATACATTCTATATTACAGTGCGCTCCAAGAGAATTTAGCATGCCTCATTTATTGGGCTCGGCCTCTGTCACCCGTTCTTTTAAACACATTTTTACTGAACTATATTGAATGAAGAAACTTATTAAAAAACTCTACCAACAGTAAAAGGCAGCTCTTTGAAAAATACCTACTCAGGATAGCACATTCAAGTTATAAACTAGGCTGTTTAGAGAGTTGGGCTGTACAAGGGGCTCATTCACTGTTAAAATATTGGGGCTGCCATCATTTCTATTAGAAACAACTAAATTATTTCATTTTTATTCTGTATCATTTTTTCTTTCAGATTAAATGCTAATAATACCACCTAACAATAAAACTATTTTTCCACTGAATAAAGTTTCACGTTATTTTATCTCTTATTTACAATTAAGAAAACTAATGTATTTTCGGATGAATTATGTTCATAAATATAGTTTTCTTTAAAATATTCATTACTACATGTGTTGCTCAATATTCTAGTCACTTGTTCAAACTTAATATATATGCTAATTACGGCTCTTGCTCTGAATTATTCGTAAGGAAAAAACCTGTCGGAACTCGATACGTATGCAAGTTTTAATCTAAATGAAACATTAATTCATGTCAGTCGAACTCATACCTTTCGTGTGTTATAAACGAAGTGCTTACTTTAATTGAATTATGATCAGTAATTGCTAAATTCAAGAATTAACTTGGGTTATAATTCACTGGAATAATCATGCATGAAAATTTGACTTTCGAGGTGAGTAGGTCATATATATATATATATATATATATATATATATATATATATATATATATATATATATATGACCTACTTGGGGGTCAGATTATTCCCACACTAAACTCGAGAAAGAGGGATAATCCAGTTTTTTGATGGGTTTTTATTTATAACATAGGCCAGAACTCGAAAATGAATCTGAAACTAAGATCATGTATGAGAACTGAGATTCCGACCTGTACACACGGCACACAATAAATAATTTGTAAAAACAAGAGAACAACGTGATAAGGGAAACAAAATACAAAAAGGAAACGCTACAAAAAGAAGGATACAAATTTATGCACCGAAGTGTAGCAATAAGTTTTCCGAAGTAAATTACGGCCTTTATTAGGTAAATACAAAATATGATTTATCTGTTTTCAAAGAGTCAATATACTCGTATAAATACAAAGGAAGCACAACCGAAACACAAACATTAGATGACTGTTAGGAGCACTTGTGTCGGAAGCATAACTCTTCTATTCTTTTATGTCATGTTGGGGCTTCGAAAACTAGTCCATGTAGCCCTGAAGTATAACTCAAGTGAGTAGATGAACAGTCTGAAGTACCAGGGTAAGCCTGAACAGTTTCCAAATACTAAATTACTAAAAAATAATAGACTGTGAATTTCTATGTCATTACAAATCTTCTAGCGGATTTTCACTGTGAATGAGCAAGGACTAATAGAAATGAATACTAAAACAAAACTAGGCAATGATGCGATTTAATTACGCGGTTATTGTTCTGGATTTTTTTTTTGAATTGTGAAATTATTATTATTGAATTACGATTACCTCGTAATTAATAAATTACCGAGAGTTAAAGGATGTAGAATTGATATAAACTTCTGAGGATTACAGCAAACAAAAATTGGGTTTACCACAAGTCATACGTCTGCAGTCATCACTATGATCATCTCCACAGCCTGACCACTCAACACGGTCACGAGATTTCCCGTCCATACTGACAACGCACCTCAAGTTCTCTACATCACAAAGGCTTGGGCAAGATTTGCGAAGATGATGGAGTCAAAAATGTGTAGTGTAATAAATCATATTTAGTTTATAAGTTTCAATTGCGTTTGCCTGCTTCCTTCAGTTGGGTACGTAGGTATGTGTCCTTAAGAAAGCCACAAGTGCTTTGCGTTTATTGCTGAAATTAATAATTCAATGATGAATCTTGAAATTTCTAATTTAAGTACTGCAATTTATTGTCCTAGCAGGATTGGCAACAGGTGGCGTGTACCTGCAATTTTAGCATTTACTTTCCTTGCTTCACCTTCGAAGTATTCATGAAAAGAACTCCTTATAACACTGAATAATGGTTTCGAAATTGCTTACTCTTTCTAAGAGGCATAACTGTGATCAAGAAGCCCAAGGTAACGGAGTAGGATCGTGATAATGAAGTTAACGTAGTGCCAAAACAACAGCAATTATTTTTCAAAAAAGTATCGCGGAATCTCCGTTCAAAAATCTCGAGGATTGTAACCATAAAAACTCATGCGAATTCTGCCCCTTAAAAAGTATAGCGGAATTGCCTTGAAAAGAAGTGCTGGGGAATTTCTTGTTCAGGAATTAGGGTGTTAATTTCTGAGGTTTGGAGGCAGCGTGATGCAGCAATCAGGGCGCAACTTTGCAGTAAAATGCTGAGCTCAAAACTCGTCCTCAGGCGAAAACGAATGAAATTCCTAAGCTATTCTCAAATTTAATTAAACATCAAAGTTAGTCGAGCGAATGCACGTTTCGTCTTTTGGTGTTACGGACGGGCTAAACGATCTAGGTTACGGACATAGATAATTCAGGTGATTTATATACGAGAGGCTTTTTAAATAAGACTCATCACAAAACTAAGCGTGTTGTGGGCTTGTTGTTGTTTACAACAACGTGCACGAGTGTGTGTTTGAAGTAGTACTTTATAAATAGTACGGACTGGTGGTGCAATGGGCGATTTAGCATGCGATTGAAACCACAAAATTAAAACTATTTCTTTTATTACTTCTTAACTGTTACTAGCTGAACTATTCGGAACTTACCTATGGTTTAACCAATTAAAGTCTAATTACTGTGAGAGCTTCTCCCTTTATATTTATTGCTCGTTTAAACTCTGGATATCCAATGAAGAATAATTTAGCTTCCAGTATCATTGCCTACAGGTATCATCGCAGCTTAAACTACCATGGCAAAATGACAATCTGAAAAATTTATATTCTTATTCAATACACACACAAATTAATTACAATCCACTGTTTAATAATACACAGTTGGTTGCTCGCTTGCTTGCTTACTTGCCTGTTTGCTGGGAAGTTCTGTACACATTCATGAAAATTTTTCATTTAAAATAATAATTCGTCGTAAATCTTTAATTAACATATATAATTATTTAGATCAAGGTTAATTCGAACAATTCTTCATTTTATCACTTTTAAACCGTAAGATTTTCATGGGTTCGAATAGATATTACATATTTTTGGCACCTAATTATCAACATCACTATTACCGTTTCTATGTACACGTACGTACAGTCCCTGAACAAAAGTCATGAAAGTCTACGGACTTTGCATCAAATATTTAAGTATCTCGAACTGACATCACAAAACACTCTACGGACTTAACAACAAACATTTAACTATCTAAGTTAGGGTACATTTGGATTAACCTTTAATTTTTTTGACATTCAAGTGATGAATAAGTTTTGTATCAAGGGTTTATTTTTTACTTTACGTGGGAAAATGTCATGAATATGTAGTTTTTTAATGAATTCCGTGAATTTTCACGAATATGTTGAGTATTCATCTAGATTTGATACGTGCTGGAATAGTTTTACGTGTACAAGTGTTTTTAATCGAGGCACTTATTATAGTCCGATTTAATGGAACTACTAATATGAGAAATGGTCAGATGTGAACACCATATATCAAAAGAATCAGGAATATTAACCCCTGGACTTTGAAAAATAAAAGTGCTGTATCTACTACATAACTCTACCATTTTATGTGTACTACTGAAGAACCGTAATAGATTGAAAATAAATTTGTTTCAGCATTTAAATTCCTAATTAATTATAATATTAACCATCTATTTACTATCACCAGTCGGATTATCATTTATGATATTACCACGGGCAAAAGTGAATAATGTTTTTTTCTTCCTAATCCCATACTTTTAACTTTTTAAGCTATGGAATTTTAACGGGTACTATATGGGCCATGTTATCGATAGATAAGATGCAGAAAGGAAGTTCTGATCGAAATTAATAAAAAGTATTCATTTAGAACACAATAATTCGTTGTAAATCTCTAATGCATTCCTCTTTATAATAATTTTATATTAGTCGAATCTAGATCGTGAAATTTCCACGGGAACTGTCTAGTTAACAAAATAAACAGAGAGTTGTGGAAGGGGCGCTACACTCCAGGTGCAGGGAAATTTACAGAGTTTGGTTCTTGATTAAGACCAAAGTAATAAGATGGGTCAGCCAGTGAGATAGCTTCTTGACTTCACCCTCAGTGTTGTTAGGCTCCATGGTGCCTATATAGAACAAAAGAATACTATAACAAATTCTAAAAGGAAACTGGATATTAGGGATATGTTCTCATATGACAAGATAGTAACTGGCAAGATGTTACTAGTTTTAGCTCTCGTAGGTGTTACCTGTAGGCTTCAATCCAGACACACGTGTGATTGGAAGACGGGATTTTACCTCTGTACGTCAATTACTGCTAACACGGACGACACATAAGAAGTACAGACATTACGATTTGAGCATAACCTTACAATTACGACTAAACTAATTGGAGTTTAATTAAGTCTGAACTAATTGGAGTCTAATTACGACTGAACTAATTGGAGTATAGTTACGACTGAACTAATTGGAGTATAGTTACGACTGAACTAATTGGAGTTTAGTAACGTCTGAATTAATTATAATGTCATTTCGACTGAACTAACTGGAGTTTAGTTTCGACTGAACTAATTGGAGTTTAATTATAGCTGAAATTGGAGCTCGTCAACTCTATGAAGTTTTATCAGACACATTTTGCATTGGTCTTTCACTGGCGATCAATGCTTGATGATCAGCTTCATGTCCAGCTCTGCCATCAGTGAAAGCTGGATTATCCAAACTCTAGAACCATCAGAATCAAGACTATTATGCTGAAAATAGTTCATGTATTTTCGCAAATCATTTATATTTCATGTGAATTAAATTCCACACTGTACCCCTGACATGGCATTTACTGGGGGCACGGACCCCACACTGTACCCCTGAC
>VCRD01004592.1:16685-33773 GCA_006783055.1 Trinorchestia longiramus
ATGAGTTTTTATGGTTACAATCCTCGAGATTTTTGAACGGAGATTCCGCGATACTTTTTTGAAAAATAATTGCTGTTGTTTTGGCGCTACGTTAACTTCATCATCACGATCCTACTCCGTTACCTTGGGCTTATCGATCACAGCTATGCCTCTTAGATAGAGTAAGCAATTTTGAAATCATTATTCAGTGTTATAAGGAGTTCTTTTCATGAATACTTGGAAGGTGAAGCAAGGAAAGTAAATGCTAAAATTGCAGGTACACACGACCTGTTGCCAATCCTCCTAGGACAATAAATTGCGGTACTTAAATGAGAAATTTCAAGATTCTTCACTGAATTATTAGTTTCAGCAACAATCACAAGCACTTGTGGCTTTCTTAAGGACACATACCTACGTACCCAACTGAAGGAAGCAGGCAAACGCAATTGAAACTTACAAACTAAATATGATTTATTACACTACACATTTTTGACTCCATCATCTTTGTAAATCTTGCCCAAGCCTTTGTGATGTAGAGAACTTGAGGTGCGTTGTCAGTATGGACGGGAAATGGAAATCTCGTGACCGTGTTGAGTGGTCAGGCTGTGCAGACGATCATAGTGATGACTGCAGACGTATGACTTGTGGTAAACCCAGTTTTTGTTTGCTGTAATCCTCAGAAGTTTATATCAATTCTACATCCTTTAATTCTCGGTGATTTATTAATTACGATGTAATCGTAATTCAATGATAATAATTTCACAATTCATAAAAAAAATCCAGAACAATAACCGCGTAATTTAATCGCATCATTGCCTAGTTTTGTTTTAGTATTCATTTCTATTCGTCCTTGCTCATTCACAGTAAAAATCTGCTAGAAGATTTGTAATGACATAGAAATTCACAGTCTTTTATTTTTTAGTAATTTGGTATTAGGAAACTGTTCAGGCTTACCCTCGTACTTCAGACTGTTCATCTACTCGCTTGAGTTATACCTCAGGGCTACATGGACTAGTTTTCGAAGCCCCAACATGACATAAAAGAATAGAAGAATTATGCTTCCGACACAAGTGTTCCTAACAGTCATCTAATGTTTGTGCTTCGGTTGTGCTTCCTTTTTATTTATACGAGGATATTGACTCTTTGAAAACAGATAAATCATGTTTTGTATTTACCTAATCGAGGGCGTAATTTACTTCGGAAAACTTATTGCTGCACTTCGGTGCATAAATTTGTATCCTTCTTTTTGTAGCGTTTCCTTTTTGTATTTTGTTTCCCTTATCACGTTGTTCTCTTGTTTTTACAAATTATTTGTTGTGTGCCGTGTGTACAAGTCTGAATCTTAGTTCTCACACATGATCTTAGTTTCATATTCATTTTCGAGTTCTGGCCTATGTTATAAATAAAAACCCATCAAAAAACTGGATTATCCCTCTTTCTCAAGTTTATTGTGGGAATAATCTGACCCCCAATATATATATGACCTAATCTCCTCGAAAGTCAAAATTTCCAGTGAATCATAACCCAAATTAATTCTTGAATTTAGTAATTACTGATCATAATTCAATTAAAGTAAGCATTTCGTTTATAACACACGAAAGGTATGAGTTCGACTGTCGTGAATTAATGTTTCATTTAGATTACAACTTGCATACGTATCGAGTTCCGCCAGGTTTTTTCCTTACGAATAATTCAGAGCAAGAGACGTAATTAGCATATATATTAAGTTTGAACAAGTGACTAGAATATTGAGCAACACATGTAGTAATGAATATTAAAAAGGAAACTATATTTATGAACCTAATTTATCCGAAAATACATTAGTTTTCTTAATTTTAAATGAGAGATAAAATGACGTGAAACTTTATTCAGTGGAAAAATAGTTTCATTGTTAGTTAGTATTATTAGCATTTAATATGAAAGAAAAAATGATACAGAATAAAAATGAAATAATTTAGTTGTTTCTAATGGAAATGATGGCAGCCCCAATATTTTAACAGTGAATCAGCCCCTTGTACAGCCCAACTCTCTAAACAGCCTAGTTTATAACTTGGATGTGCTATCCTGAATAGGTATTTTTCAAAGAGCTGCCTTTTACTGTTGGTAGAGTTTTTTAATAAGTTTATTCATTCAGTATAGTTCAGTAAAAATGTGTTTAAAAGAACGGGTAAAAGTGACCGAGCGCAATAAATGAGGCATGCTAAATTCTCTTGGAGCGTACTGTAATTTAGAATGTATTGTAGCCTATTTGTGTCTTCGCTTCTGTTAAACTTAGACTTAGATTTGAGGGCCAGCGTTGCATGGGATCTTTGTAACGGCCTTTAATTTCCTCTAATACACACACATGCAACAGGGAGCATTCCAGAATTTTTCTTCTCTGAGACAGGGTCGTCTAAAATAATTCCTCAAGGGCCACCCTGAGTCATTCCATGCAAAAGAACCAGCCAAGTAAGGGTATCACTAGAAGATCCAGCTCGTCATAAACTGCTTTCGTGCTTAGCAGTTAGTCACATTCATCTCCACAAAACTGACTATTCAATATTAATGTCTCTTATTCCATGCATACTCTAAGAAATTTTGTATTGCATCCACAACAGACATGTTGCATTCTTCATCCGGCCCTACAATATATAATAGCTCATACCCGAGTCCTCTTCAATACATCTGGACCTGGCATTCCACTGGTTCTCTTGTAGCATGACCTGTTACCCCTTTAAAGGTTATAAAATTACAAATATTAAAATAACCTTCATTTTTAGTAATAAAAATAGGCCTAAACTTAGAGTGATTTTTACCAACTCTTTCCAATTAAAACATGCATGTTTGGTGCACATTATAATAATAATATTTATATTAAGAACGTTAGCAGAGAGTATTTCCAATCAAAACTTTTTCTGGCAACATTTTCACGCTCGTTATCTAGACGTAGCTCTCCCAGCAACGCCATTCATAAACATCATCATGTGACGTTAGGTTAGAATTCCCTAAATTTGGGGGACAGTCTGCCGCCCACTCAACTGTGAACCCACTTACTTACCTACCTACTACACTTACTAGACTTACTGCACTTGTACACTTAGACGCCACATACTGCACCTACTGTACTGGCTGTACTCGTGCAACATTTCAAGCCACAGTCACTATAGCTCTGGACTGGCCATTCACCCCTGAANTCCTTGAGTAAGGTCACACGGGCAGTTAGATTAGGGTTTGTTAAAGTTGGTTGCTTAAAATTCCCCAAACAGTAAAAACTTTACACTCTCCATACTGCTCATGAACCACATTCCTGAAACTCTCTCACTCACGCACATATATAATACATTCTAGGACTAGATATTCAGTTGTTTCCTCCACTCCTCTGTTACACCGTAAACAAACGCTATAGTTCTGAAGTATGATGGCTTCAGATGCGACCTCCCGTGTCACCGCCGCCTCGTACATGCAGGAAAATAAACGGCGCAGATAAGAATACCAAAGAACTATTTTGCATGATTTTATAAAGAGGATGTTTTAAGCTACCTAATTAATCCCCTAAAATCAAAGGCGTCGTTTATTTATAACAGCACTCGTTTATATTAAAATAGAAGTTTTGCGATACACCCATGGGGAACTCATAATTTTAATAAATCAGAGACCTTCATCTATTAATCGATCTTATATAGTTTCAATAATTGTTTATCCTGTGTATTTAAATTATTGATGCACTAACCAATATTTATAGTTTAAATGTATCTATTCTTAAGCCATTTTTTATTGCGTAAATTCCTCGACTGAGGAATCGAACTCCTGGCTTTTCATGTACGTAATCGGACGATTGCTGTTATCACAGATGTAAACACTCCCTTTGATTTCAGCGGTTGCTTGAAAGAACCTTATTTCTATATTAATAGAAATATATTTTGAATTTCTACACGATATGGACGCTAAGGGAAGAAAAATTGTTGTCTGTGACAACGGAACTGGTGTAAGTTATTTTTTTAAGCATCTTTCGTAGTCTAGGGCTACCACTGTCAGTAGGTTTTCATTACCAATTTTTTCTGTTGTATTACAGTAACCACCTCTATAACTTTTTCTTACTTCTATTGTCTTGCTTTATTTTTGCGTATCTAAATATAAGCTTAGCACCAAATATATTTGGCGTGGCTGTAATATTGCACTGAAACTCATATCAGAACTTTTCCAAATCTAACTATAAGCTTAGCACTAAATATATATGGCAGTATGGGTGTGGCAATAATAATGCTATGAATGACTCATATCAGAACAATTTCCTCCCCATTAGTTGACACTATGGAGGAAGATTAAAATATTTTCTGCTATGGTTTTCACTGAATTGAATGTTTTCAGAATGACATATTCCACTGTGCCATGATACACAAGTTAATTTTATTCTGAATCGTGATACAAAATTATTACAATCTATATTAATAGGATTTATTCCATAGAATACTACAAAAGTATGATAAAAGTACATGAGTTCTATCCAGTTGATCAAGAAAATCAGTTGCAAAATATATTTTGATATTAGAATAAATTTTGTTTTATTTTGTATACTGCTGCTTATAAGAATAAATATGTAAATATATTCCTTAGATCTTTGGATGATACCATTGAATTTAAAATTATTATGAAAAGGATCGGAATCTTTTCTACCTATGGTATTGAGCATAAAGAAATCAAAGCTGAGTTAGTTATTTTTTTAATTATTTACTCTTAGTGTGGAAATTCCATTTCTGGATGTTGAATGATTCATTAAAATTATTGGTCTGTTTCTGGAAGTATTTTGAGTGACTGCGAAGTGTTTTTTGAATTTGTATTGCCTATAGTATTTTATAAAACTCATATATTTATTCATGCATATATGGTGGATATATATTTCCTATCCTTCATAATACTGAATTAGATAAGAAAATGTAATTTGAAATAAGTCATTGCAAAGAACTGAAATAAATTGTTTAAAGTGACGTAGTATTAACTTCTTAATAGAATGGCAAACTGTATTGTAAGCATTGTATCTAGACACCAAAGGTGCGAGATGAAAATAAAATTCATGAAATTTTTTTGTTAGTATCTTTCTTATTCTTCAATATAAAAATTTCTTCAGAAAACTGACATTGGCTGGCAAATAAATAAAAATGCATAAAAAAAAATATTTTGGTCATGAGGGCAAATTTTTTCAAATTTTATAATATATAAAATAATATGTATTTTGTAATACATATGTCTTATGCCTCATCAATCAATTAATACTGGGTTTCTGTTTAATTTTTGTTGTTTATTATATGACATCTAAGTTTGGGTTTTATAAAATAAAAATTGATTTTTCCATTGTATAAGAAATGTTATGTAATAGGTTAACATTTTTGGTCTCATAACTCCTGAAAAATAATATGAACTAATTTTTTTTAAATATATGTTCTTATGTTGATTACTGTAAAAAATTCTAATAATAATTAGTCATCAGAATTTTAATGATAAGCAATTCCTAGAGAATTGAGGAAACACCTGTTATGTCACTCACAACAATGAGTAGAGTTCATGCTTTCTGTTTGCTTTTCCATTGTATAGTGATGTGATGAAGCAAAATTCTCTCACATTAATGTACTTTTGTTGGTCAATAATTTATTTTGAATGTGTGCATGAACCAAATAACTAGGAAACTTGGTGCAAGCAGCATTTGTGCCATTACAGCTGAGTATGTAGCATTTAGTATGAGCTTTGCTGAGGTTCTGGTGCCCTCTCTTATGAGTTACTAGTTTTAGTCTTGAAGAATCTGTGCACCAAACAGAAACAGCTTTATAATAACCTGCAACACTCAAAAACATATCTTAAAATGAGCTAAGTGAATGGTTGGACAATAAGAGTCACCATTATTTGACCTGCTAGAATGAGTTATACTTGAAGTAATTATGGAAAAAATTATTTTCCTTGCTGTAGCCTATTTTTAGAAGAGGTAATTAAAATTATTGATCAAAAATTGGCATTTATCACTAATAAAAAAAATTGTTCAAGTAGCTTTGGCAGTCTTTTATGTTTTTGTTCAGTACAATGATAAAAAGCCTCATTCATCTGTTTAGCAGTTTACATTTGCTAATTTTTCTTTCACTCTACCAGTTTTCCATGGTGTACTATTTTGGGCACCCAACAGTTTACTTTAGCCAAGTCTAATTTTGCACTGCAAACTTCATCATAAATTCTTTATCATAGCAATTTATTTTGCCCAAAAAATAGTGTACTTTAATATTAAGATACATATCAGTTTCTTTCTTACTGTCAAGTAGTGTTTGTTTGACTAATGAGCTTTTTTTTCAGTTTGTGAAAGTGGGCTATGCTGGCTGTAATTTCCCTGCCCACATCTTCCCTTCGATGGTAGGCCGACCAATTATCAGAGCCACCAACAAAATTGGAGACATAGAAGTCAAGGTGGGACTAAATCTTCCTTTCTTCTTCATTTCAATGTTACCTTCTGAGTAATATTTTATTGGCTATCAGAAGATTAAGCCACTTATTCTTGTTGAAGTTGAAGTTAGTCTGCATCACATGCCACTCTCACATAACTCAGAATTAGTGGGGAAGATAGTTAGCAAGTTGGTGAAGTCATCCTGCTCTGTTGTGTTAGATTATCTGCTTGTGAGTATGCTGGGCAAAAGATCAAACTTTTCCTTTGCTTTTTCATTTATGGTGATGTTGAAGGAAAGGGACCCTTATATTGATGAGTATCTTTTACATAGTCATTAATATTGAACATTGACCAAGGATTGATGGCAGTTAATTATGCTCTGAAGTATTCTATTCATCATGTGTTTTCATTGATTTTACTAGTAATTACACACTCCTATTAGCCAGTTATTCCTTACTGAGGGAGACATCATGTGTGGTTGACTCACAGTAGTTTGGTTAGTTCTACTTCTATGTATTTCTTCTTTACAAATTTCATTACTAGTAAAATTAGAATGCTTATTTTGTGTATTCATTGAAAAGGGAGAAACTATAAGGAAAAGTTTCCTATTGTATACCTGTGTATTTGGCAAATTTGTAAATATTTTTATCCCAACTCAGCTACCAAGTCCTTGTTTCTCTAGGAAGCCAAATCAGTCTCCTTGAAGTTACTGTACTCAAGCTTAATTTTGAGCATGTTATGTAAAACTTTATTGATAGCTGCATTGCCAATTACTTTAATTTCATTCTGATTTTACTCTTATTCTGTCTTGAAGAAATGTGGAGATAGCTGCAAAGACACAGAAAAGTCTCACAGCATCAAAGCAATATGATATCCTATGAGATTCTGGCTGTATAGATTTTGTGATAACTCTTCCCTGTAGAATGGCTTTGAAAGTGTCAAAATCATACACTTCTTTAGAAATGCTTTGTAAATGACATGTCATAAAAACATATCCTCATCAAATTATAGAAATGCTTTAAAAAAAATCTTGTGTTGGCTAAATCATTGTTTTTACAATGTTTCTTTTTAGAAATTTTTATTATCAATTCAGAATGTTCATTTAGTGCTGTATAATGGTTATGACAAATTAATGACAATTGGCTTGTGATGATTGTCTGCTTCTCATTTAAAGGAACCAGCTGTGCTTATACATGTGTGTAATTGTATTGTATTAAAAAAGCTGACAGTAAATTCTGAATGTAAATAAGATCTTTTACTTTTTTTTCATTCTTTACATAGCAAATCTATAATTTTTAAATTGAACTAGCCAGTGCTCTGATCGTTCTATTTATCTTTATGGTTATGAGTGCTATTTGTACATATTTGTACCAGTTTACTACAGTTTGTGGTGTAGAATTACTTTAAATCCTAGTAGTTAGTTGCATATATTCTTATTGTTCATTATAGCAGTTACTGGCACTCATTCACTACAACTCATGGTGATTACAATATCTGGTGTCAGAGTCAATTCCTTGTGTCAGTTTACAGAGGTCTTTGTATTTTATTTTCATGAATTCTTGATGTTTTTTCACTCATATTTCTGGTGCCCATATACTCACATTCCATGTATCCATGGGCTCTAACTCATGCCTCTGATACTCATGATTTTCTTGGGCTGCTTTTTGTAGTGTTTTTTATCATGAATTTATTGTACAGCATACCATGCATTCAATGGGTTCTTGTCCACTCTATCTTTCATGTGTGTTCATTTGACTTTTTAAATTTTCTAATGATTGGTACTTGTCTTGTTTTGCAGGAGTTCTACGTAGATGTAAGAGCTTGTTCTTCAGGTATAGGACTTGTGTTTTGCTTTCTAATTCATGCATTGTTCTCACACGGTAAAGACTTCTCTTTGTTCTGGAGAACAGGTGATCCTTGTACCTGCCATGTCAATGTTGATGTTAGATGTACTTTTTCTAAATATTGATTCATGTGCTAAAACATTCAAGTTTGTTCAGAGAAAGTGCTTGAAAACCTAAGCCCTTAATATGAATCACTGTTGGAAAAAAATTAGCTAATGATCAAATCCACATACACCAGAAAATCTGTGACCATTTATATCCTTTTTTATTTATTCAATGCTGGAAACTTTAGTTACTACCTCACCTAATATTTCAAACAAATTAGAGTGAAGTTGGGAAGAGAAATAATTAGGTGCCGTAATGTAAATAAAGTACGAGCTTATCTTTTACATATTCTAAAAGTTGTAAATTCGTTTGCATGAACAAATTCTTGGAACTCCTTAGGGCAGAGTCAGCCATGGTGGCAAAACTCTGTGATGATGGCAAGAGTCTATTGTGGGTATATTTTTGATGGGTGTCCGTGGAAAATGTATATGTTGGTATAAAATATATTAATATAAAGCTTTCAAAACTTATTTTGATTGATTGATTTTGAAACTATATCAGTATTGTAGATATGATTGTATATGTTTTTCTGTAGACGTGCTGTATAGTTGGGTATCTGGCAGACCTCATTTTGATTTTCCTGTGGTGGTTTATCCTCTTGCTGGGGCTGCCAGTGCTCCTCAAAACTCACATCCAGCAGAAGTGCCTTCACAACACTCCTCAGAAATTACTTCCAGCACAAGTGCCTTTCACTCAGCTTTTTTATCTTTACTAATTGGTTACACTGCAATCTATATTGATAATAGTGTTCTCTGTCTACAAGTGCATCTATTTCAGTGAAGAAAAATATGAAGATTCCTTTTGCTGGTTCTAGACTAAATGATTATCTTCATAGCAAGGTAGAAACTGCAGTGTTTATGAAGAGGTAACAGTGTGGAAATTTCAATCTCAAATAACACGATTGTGTTTCACCAACGGGTAGGGATTCTCACATTGACATCAGCTACTCTTAGGTAGCACTTCTGGAGCTACTCTACTTCTCACAGGTCCTACTTTTTATGTTGCTTTCTCATATGTGGATTTATATGAAGATAAGGTGTTATTTGACTGTAAATTGAATTTGCTTAAATTTAATAACCCATTTTTTAAGTTAAAACTGGTAAACCTCACTGATATGTTTGTTACGCAGTGATTGATTTGATTCAAAATGAATATTGCCATCTGAGGTACAAGGATTGCCTGTGTAAGTCTTAAGTAATTCCTTCTCTTATTAATGACACTTCTACATTGACTGATGAAGCTGTTCTTTGTGTTCCTATGATCGCATGATTTTCTTCATGAAGTGATGAATCCCTTGTGTTTGATTCTCCTCTTGGTTATTTTACAACCTATACTGAGTGTCTAGTATTTTTTTCTAGGCTCACTTAAAATGGTGTAGTTTGAGTATGAAGCTCTAGTATTGGTAGCTTTAGCTGCTGCAAGCAGCAGGACTTATTATCAGTAGCTCTATCTGAGCACTGGGTGTAGCTCGAGTATATTCAAACATGTAAACTTACCGTCCTCTCTGTGTGTGCTCATCGAGGTGGCATCTCATTTTCTGTTGAGCAAAGTACCAGTTATGAACTTCATCACCACTTGCGTAAATGTAATCTGACCTGTACTGTCACTCTACATGCTGCTGTTGGAGTAATGTCTCTATTCTCTCATTTTATGTTTTGGTATATGAGTGAAGTACACGTACACTCTTACTTATTCTGCTGTTTGCCATGCTGCTGTAGGAATGGGCTCACTTTCCTGTAAGTATTTATTTCTTTGCCACACAAATGTTTTCATGTTCTGACTGCCAGTTCTCGTTTCGTTTTCTTAGTGGCTGTCCAGTAATGCAGTTTGCATGTGAATCCCTATTATCTGGCGATTATAATTAAGGCATGTTGTAGTTCAAAGCTAATAATGAGCCTATTAGGGTACATCTATTCATTTACCATTCATTGACAAGAACAGATCACAGAACTGTACAGACTTCTTGTAAGACTGTAAAAAAAAGAAAAAGGCTACATATTCATTGACAGTATTTATCTTAAATGATAAAGGGCATCTGTCATATGGAGAAGAATGGTGCTACAAATTTTCCTTGAAATTTCAAATCATTCCATAATAACTTTTGAAAGAATCATACACACCTAATTTCACTCAGTTCGTTGCTACATGCTGTTATATACAGATTTTAATGAGCATTATTCCATTTTAACCTTATTTCTGGTACTGTTGATGTTTACTTCAAATCTTTTAGGAATTTTGAACTATAGAATAGTTTCTCTTTCAGCTTTATTGCTTGAATATTTATTTGATGTTCTCATCACTGTCCCTCCACATCATCAATATTAAAGCATAATAGCTTAACATGTTGACTACACACATATGTGTAGCACTAGACCTATATGTTATTTGAACCGCAATTTTGAACAACCGTATTTAGTACTGTTGTTTGAAAACAATATATTTATTCAAATTTCTGGCAATGGTGTCTTTAATTTTATAATTTTATCAGCAATGTATTTCTATTTTCCCGTGAAGTAGTGTTTGCATTTCCGGCTCTATTGGTTATGAATGCATTTATTATGGATGATTCTACTCCCAGTTTCCCATGAGCCACACTTAGCTTGACCAACTTTGTATTTTTTATACCTTTACGTTGGTCTTCCATTTTCTCTTGCTTAAATATTAGGACTGCCAATTCATCACTGGTGGTTATTTTTGACCATATTTTGACTG
Organism: Trinorchestia longiramus; assembly: GCA_006783055.1. Classification (NCBI taxonomy): domain Eukaryota; kingdom Metazoa; phylum Arthropoda; class Malacostraca; order Amphipoda; family Talitridae; genus Trinorchestia; species Trinorchestia longiramus. Next base: position 27,726 of record VCRD01004592.1, read on the forward strand.
TGGGAAGTGTGAGACACATTCTAGTCTCGTAGGTCACGACTAGAAGTTGGGAATCTCTGTTCTGGGTATTCATGTTTGAACTGATGGGTCTAGATTTGTGATATTTGCTAAGTATGAGCATACTCGGATACATAGTAATATCAAAATATTGATCATGCATAAAATAATTTGAATCGGTACATTCTCTGCTGATCATGAACAAGGAATTTAGGACACTACTTGTATTTTGTATAGTACTAGAATTTTCTTTAGTTTTGACATCAGCTTCAGCATATATCATACTTTTAAAAAATCGTCTGGTTTTGGAAGCAGAGTTCGCATGTTGCTTTGTTTCTTGTAATTTATTTTTTTCTGTAAATTCTCCTATTGTGAGAAAGCATTTCGCTGTGAGGGATTTGTAAACATGAACACCATTTATTGCATTTGTATTTGCATGAGTTGTTTTTACTGCACTATTATTCATGTGATTGTTTGTACCCAACATACTGACTGATTGCTTTCATCATATGTATTTCTTTACAAATGTTAGGTTTAGTTTGGTCTTTTCATTTCTTGTGGCTACTTTTGTCTTTATTGGAATGTACTTATATGATCGATAGTGTATCTTCATCTCTTTATCTCTGTCTCACTGTGTGTGTCCCATTACTTTCTATCTATTACTGGAGAAAAATTATTTAACTGAAATAAGAACGGGTATACATGTATTATAAGCATTGTACTGTGGATACCAAAGGTGCCGGATTACTATAAAATACGCCATTTATTCCTGACCTTTCTTCTACGCGACAGTGTTAACGGTAGATAAGATACAGAATGGAAGTTCTGTATTTATTAATGAAAAATATTCTGGTTCTGATAGTACCACGACGAAAACTGAAAAATGTATTCATAGATCTTTAATTTTATCACATTTAAACCGTTGAATTTCCATTTGTAGTATCTAGACTATTTATCGGTAGATAAGATGCAGACTGGAAGTTCTGTATAGTAATGAAAAATATTCATTTAAAACACAATACTTCGTCTTAAATCTTTAATACATTAGTTTTAATTATAATTTCAAATTAGTCAAATCTAAACTGGAATTTCCACGGAACTATCTAGTTATAATATTTTCGAATTGACAGAAATTCATGATCCTATTATTTTTTATGGGAAATGTTTAAGTGAAATATCTAAATATTTTGTAAAAGTCCAGAGTAGTATTCTGTTAATTGTAATCGACTAACGTTTCGAAACATCTGGAAATCAGGGTTCTTATTAGTCTTCAGTATTTATGGACGATCCATAGTTGTTAATTGTTTTATATGACATTTATTTAATTTTGCCCTTAAGTTAGCATATTAAATAGCTAGTATAAACGTATGTTAATCTCCATAGATATAGGCTTGTACCCCTCAGCTACATAGGCATGCGTTACATTTCTAGATCACCTAAAAGTGTTTTGCATCTCTTGCTAGAATTAAACTTCTGTGCTTGCTTTTGATATCAACTGACTCATCCCTCTTTTAATTATGTAATAACAGTCACTTTTCTTATGCACACCTGTAACTTTCATAACTCGCCCCCCTTTCCTCTCCCCTCCCCTCTATCCCACTCCCCTGCAACCCCCAGGACCTCATGGTTGGAGACGAAGCAAGCAAACTGCGATCCATGCTCGAAGTGACGTACCCCATGGAGAACGGCATCGTCAAGAACTGGGAGGACATGTGTCACATTTGGGACTACACTTTTGGCAATGAAAAGCTCGATATAGATCCTCGGGAGTGCAAGATCATGCTCACGGAACCTCCCATGAACCCCATCAAGAACAGGGAACGGATGCTTGAGGTTGGACTTAGCTGCAGTCAGGACTTATGTCGGGATCAGGTTCTAAATTTTATCTAGGGCTGAGTACGGCAAATAACATCCCAACTTCGAGGGTAAACATTTGAAATAATTATTTGTAGTACTGTATAGTGACTTTTTATACTATTATTTTCTCATTGGTTCTTAAATTGTAGGAAGTTCCATGTACTGCACCAGACAGTTGTGAATTTTGTATTAACTTTCAGTGTAGATTAACTTCATCAGTTGTCTTGGGTTGATTTACATTCTCGGAACCAAATTTGGTTATCTGAAATAAATTATAATTTTGACCATGCAGAGGAAAGGGTTTCTTAATCCTTCACGGAAAAGTCTTCATCTCCCCTGTGATATAAAGTTTGCCGTTGTTACTCTGAAAGAAGCTTTCTTGAAGTTGTGGGTACTGAAAGTTACTAGGTCCTCCGTATCGATGTAGTTAATACATGAAAGATGTGAACACTTGGTAATCGCTGCTTAAGAATATAATAGAATAGAATAGAATGAGGCTATAGGAACGAACCTTCTGGCCCATTCTTGGGTCGGATAATTACTTGGATAATTATTCGGTTGTTTTACCCAAGTCCCATGCCGTATTTCTAGCCGCGTCAACCATGTCGGCAGCGGGATTCGAACCCGGGTCTTTCCGCTCGCAAGCAGATTCGCTCACCAGTCGACCAAGCTGGTGATTAAGTAATTAAGTTCACATGAAAGATGTGAACACTCGGTAATCGCTGCTTAGGGTGTAGTTCGTTTCAAATGAGATGGAAAAAAGATTATTGAAGCAAAATAAGGGTAACAGATTACTTTTCAGCTAGCGCCTTCATTCTGTGTAGGCGAAGTACTTGGGCTTTTCATCTTTCTCAACATGTGCAGCTGAAGAAGTGTTCCATGATTCACAGTTTTCTCACATTCTAAAAAATTACTATGAGAATAAAACTCATTAATTTTAAATTCTAAATACATGACACCACTTCTCATGAATACACATGTAAGGAAAAGTTTTTGCTGCAACCTTTAATTTTGTTTATATTGCAGATGATGTTTGAGAAGTACGGCTTTGCTGGAGCGTTTGTGGCAATCCAGGCAGTACTGACGCTGTACGCTCAGGGGCTGCAGTCCGGCGTTGTAGTGGACTCCGGAGACGGTGTCACCCACATCTGCCCTGTGTATGAGGGCTTCACCCTGCCACAGATACGGTGAGTGTATGAGCTCACCCTGCCACAGATACGGTGAGTGTATGGTGGTGTCACACTGCCCAACTCCTCAATTAGGTTTCAGTAAAAAAATTTGCATGCTGCAGGGGCAAGTCATTAAAAATCAAAGAATTTTCTGTGGAGCTCATCCAGTTATTTTGCATATTTTACAATGTAGATTTTATACATCCATTTTCTGCTCTGTAGCATGGCAGCCTGCAATGCTGCAGTCACACACCTAGATGCGGACGCGTGGGTGTCAAAATAAAGACTACAATTACAAACACTGGTACTAGAGCATTGAGAGTGTCCAGTCTAAGTGGCGAACATGCGCATCAACATCGTCAGGTAGTGTCGTACACTCATGAAAACATTGTACGTGTGTAATACAGCACTTCCTTGTTTTTCTGGACTGTCTTCCATGTCCTTGGATGTCTTCTGATTGTGATTTGGGCTCTATCTGAATGCAACCAAGGAGACTGCCTCAAGCCACTATCGGCCAAAACAGAAAGAGTGACTCGAGTAGGTTTAGTTGAAGGGATTTTGTGTAGCTATCGTGTAAAATTAAATATGAACAAAAGCAATTGGCAAAGAAAAACTAGGAGTGTTTCAAGTGATGAAGTGTGGGCTGCTTGACTCAGCGACTCCTGGCGTTTTGGTGCAAAATAATATAATTAAAAGTGGTCTGTGTTTCCGAACATGATCTTCATGGGAACAAATTTAACTGATTGGATGCAAGCAAGTCTCGTACTAAACCACTAACAATGCAAGCATCTGAAAGCACTGCGGGGCAAGTTGCACTCTGAAATATAACCTGATGCGCACCACTTGAGTTCCTCAAGTTCATGAAAAATAATTCATTTAATCCCATATTTTAAATTTTTCGTTTCCAAGTTAGGTGAAATTGCGTGAAAACTTCCCATTGTATTTTATATGAGTAACAATCTACGTGATATTTCATTTTATCTCCGTCCGAGAGATAAAATGAGCTTCGTCCGTGTAGGGCTAAAGATTCTCTGGACCCATGTTCGTTTACGCAGATATTATAACTCAGGGGAAGTAGCTGTAGCCAAGACGTATATCTACTACTTGCTACTCAAGACTCACTGATACTAGATAGTTCCCGTGGAAATTCCACGGTTTTGATTTGATTTATTTGAAATTATTATGAAGACGAATGTATGTATTAAAGTTTGACGACGAAGTATTGTTTTAAATGAATAGTTTTCATGAATGTATACAAAACTTCCATTCTGTATCTTATCTACTGATATATGGCGTAGATAATACCCGTGAAAATTCGAAGGTTTAAAAGTGATAAAATTGAGGATCTATGAAATATAATACATTTTCAGTTTTACCCGTGGGGCTATTAAAACCTGAATATTTTTTCATGAATATATACAGAACTTCCATTCTGTATCTTAGCCACTGATAACATGGCTGTGTAGGAGAAAAAAGTTAACAACGGGAAAAAATGACGTATTTTATAGTAATCCGGTGCCCTTGGTATCCACACTATAATTTTTATAATACATGCATACCCGCTCCGATTTTTGTTCAATAATTTTTTCTTCCGTAAGAGATAGGAAGAAATGGGACGAACACACACAGGTAGAGAGAGTGAAGCAGAGATGCCTTGCCGATTATACGGAGTGGCCCATAAGTAAGGTACCTTTTTAAAATTATTATAGCTATTAAACTAAAAATGGTAAAGAGATTTTATTATTTCGGAATGAAAGAAGAAATTCCAAAGTTCAATGTAAATTTATAAATGAAACAATAAAATACGTTTAACTATGGAATACAATATCTTTTAAATGACCTCCATTATAACTCAAACAAACAATGTCGTGCTCTTTCAACGGTGCTATTCATTACTTTCCTTAATGTCTCTAGTGAAATGTTGTTGATCTCTTGATTGATGTTCAGTTTCAATTGCTGGAAAGTATCGGGCATTTCAATGTAAACATTTTCCTTCAAGTATCCTCAGAGAAAGAAATCAGGAGCACTTAGATCTGGAGATCGAGGCGGCCACGGCATATCACCAAAACGAGAAATTATTCTGTTTGGAAATATTGTTTTAACATTTGCATTGTTTCTTTCACTGTGTGCGCTGTAGCTCCAGGTTGTTGGAAAAAGGTAATCTCTGTGTTATTATCTCCAATTTCAAGTATCAAATATTCTTGAATCATCTGTCTATACAGGTTTCCATTAACACAAATTGCATCACCATTAGCATCTTCAAAAAATATGGTCCAATGATCCTCGAAGACGTGATGCCACACCATACTGTTTCTTTAGTTCAGTGAAGTGGACGTTAATGAATTACTTTTGGATTTTCTGAAACCAAGAATCTGCAGTTTTGCTCATTAACAAAACTATTGAGGTGAAAATGTGCCTCATCAGTCATTATTGAATTCTTTACAAAGTTTTCATGCTGTGCAAGCTGCAGAAATCTATTCGAAAATTTAATCGCTTTTAGTAGTCCGTAGGATGGAGTTCTTGGGTTTATTGAATTTATATGGAGGATACTTTAGATCTTTTACCAACATGCGTTGCAGTGAGGTACGTGACATTCTCAGTTGAATTGAACGTCTCCTAGTTGACGTTTTGGGCCGATCAGCAACACTCGTTGCAACAAGCTGAATTGAAGCGTGGTCCGTGGCCTGCCACAACGTTGTCTGTCTGCTGTTGTCCCAGTTTCTCTAAATTTCAATACCAGTTTTTTATGCTCTTGTTCGAAGGACTCCTTTCAATACCATCAATAGAATAGAATAGAATAGAATGAGGCTATAGGAACGCACCATCTGGCCCATTCTTGGGTCGGATAATTACTTCGATAATTATTCGGTTGTTTTACCAAAGTCCTATGCCGTATTTCTAGCTGCGTCAACCATGTCGGCAGCGGGATTCGAACCCGGGTCTTTCCGCTCGCAAGCAGGTTCGCTCACCAGTCGACCAAGCTGGTGATGTTAGGTTTAACCCACACAAGTTAGGTTTAACCCAC
>VCRD01004593.1:0-12958 GCA_006783055.1 Trinorchestia longiramus
AAAACAACCGAATAATTATCGAAGTAATTATCCGACCCAAGAATGGGCCAGAAGGTTCGTTCCTATAGCCTCATTCTATTCTATCTCCGCGAAGGCATTTGGCAGAAAGTTCGTTTCCTGAAACAAAGTTTCAACAAGTAATACCTATATCTTGCAAAAATTACGCTCACTTCGGAAAACATTGGAATGTTTTCTTCATGTGGAAAATATTGATACATCAAATATTTGTTCAATTGTCAGTTTGTTATATAATACGCTAAACACTCGCTTGTAAAACAAACTAATTTCAATCATTTACGCTAAACACTCGTTTGTAAAAACAAACGTTGTTTTGGTAAGTTCTTGGTAAATTTTTTGAGAGATAGCTCTCTTCTTGAGCTTAGCATCCATGGCTCGAACATTGACCGTATCACTGGTACTTTGCTGCGATCTTTGCCTTCTTTTCCTCTGGTGTGCTAGTCTGTGTTTCCTTCCTTCTTGTGTTTCTTCCATGGTTCTAATGAATTTTTCAGGTTCAATTTGTATCCAAAATCATACCTGTAGAATCTAGAGGTATGATTTTACAGTGATTTTAGAATCTACAGTGTAGATGATACGGCATATCCCTGTTCTACGATATTAAGGCCGTTCAGGAGCATTTTGCCGTTGAGAAAAGAAATATTCTGTTTATTATTTTGGACTGCCGCAGATAGTTGATGACTTCCTGATGAGGAAAGTCTTCTTCCAGCATATTGTTAGGCAGGAGGGCAAGAGGAGCTCCTGGCACTTCCTGGCAAAAAATATCCGAAATAGCTTGTGCACGACAGGATCGAAAACTCAAAGATACAGCAATTCCTGCACCACGCTAAAAAGAGAAATATTATCAAATTAAATAATACCGAGCTACTTTTCAAAGCGAAGCGGTCCAATAGCATCGGTTGAAGTAGAAGCATGCGCTCATTAAGTAGAAGAAGACTGTATCAATGTTACCTTTTGAACGAATGCTTCTCTCATCTTGCAGTGGAACACACAATTGTAATGACCCAGCACTGGGCCCCGTATCATGACTACTTGCAGTGACCCAACCACGGGACTCTACTCATAATATTCGGCCTCTACTCCGCGCGAAGTTTCAACTGCTACGAAGAAATTCAGCTGAAAGAATATGCGAAATACGACGGGATCAAAAACTTTATTGCAGTATTTCGACTTTTGAGTATGTACTCCAGAAACTATATTTGCCATCGTAATTGAGGAATAAAATTTCACGATATCTCATCTTATTATTCAGTAGACGAATTTTTTATCTAAATCCTCCACAGGGCGACAGAGAGACGGACCAAGCAAGCAACAAACTGTAGTATTATTTAGTGGGATAGTGGAATGCTGATGCTCAAATTCACATTTTAGGTAGCAGTTGCTTCCTGAGCTGACAAAATGTAGGATTCATTCAAATGGGAGCTAGTGCCGGGCGCAGCGCTATAGCATACGGCGAAGAAAGCCATTTAATGTGCGAAATAATAATAAACTTCTGATGCAAAGCATGACGGTCACCATCCAGTCCAGATCTCAACGTTTTGCACTTTCTTCGGTCATATTTGCACGATGAGGTAATAGCAAGTTCTACCGTCCGGTCTCAGCGCACCAGGAATCTAATACTAAGAATGATCGTCGTGTGTTTATATATTTAATTATATGTTTCGTGTCACGCTCTTAAAAATAGATGGGAAGAAATTAGCACTGGCGGTCTTGGTTTCAGTTCACTGGTAAATTAATACACTCATTTTTGCTGCACAAGTGCACTATAATAAGTCACTTTCAAAAAAAATTAGAGAGATCCAGAGCCTTATATACTCGAGTCCGTATCGTGGATACCGAGTTCGGCGGGGTATTGCATATTACAATATACATACACAAGCTCGCAGTTGCTTTTAGGTCTGAGAATCTGTCGCTTTAGGTTCTTCCTTCAAATGCATGATATTAAAACCCGTTATTTTTAACGGGCATACACACTAGTAGTTAAAAGAATACCGGTGAAACTGTAGGAACGCATCGAAAAGTGACTGGATAGACGGATATATCCCATAAAATCTAAAACCACAGTATACAAGTTTTCAGTCCATACCAAACAACACATTTTGCGTAAAATGACAGTGAATTTAAAGTCATGCTTGGGATTTGTGACGCTTAATCAGTACCACACACTGAAAACTGTCGAGCAAGCAAAACCGTAGCCTAAAATGCCGACGTATTTTCCTCCATGTAAAAAATTCATAACCCGGTCAAGCTGTGTGTAGTTAGGTTTCACTGGCTGGTGCACTTATCTCTTAGTTAAAACATTATTTTATCGAATTTTAGCGAGACAATGTTCTCAAAAAATTAATACCATGAGGCCAGTAAATACACTGTTTTACAAGACATAGAAATGAGTAATTAAGAATGTGAACTACAGATCTCCAACCCAAATTTTTTAAAAGTTTGAATATCCTTTACTTCTAAGTAGGTGACATACTTGCAATATTTATATCACATATCAATTATAAGTGATAAACTAAAAATAAATGAGCAAACTCTCTAGCACGACATGAAAAAAATAAAAGGTTGAAATTTATCGAGCCATCGCTACCGATTACTCCATTCATTCAAAATAAGTCGCCTTAATGCTAGCACACGAAACTTGCTCTAGATCCAATGTACGACTTGAGCTATTAACACCTATAAACCGCTGTTCCTCTTTCGACCCTAGCTTCACCCTTTGAATTACGAAGCTGTTTTATACATCACTTGTAAATTACGACGATCAAAATAAAGAAGTTTCTCTTATCTAATTAATTAACGCTTCTAAACTCCTGCTTTTAATCCATCGTTCGTAATGTTTCCTGGTCATCTCAGTTCGTACAGAGCAGTCGACCACCAAAATTCACATGTCAAAATGTACATGCAATACGGGGAATAAAAACTACGCTGTAAATTATGTTGCAAATCTTACAAGAAAGTTAAATTCGAAATGTGTCATTTTAACAGACTAAATTCATATAGAGGGAAAATGCATAAACAATTGTGAAAAAATATGTGAAAGCAAAATTTCTGCTATTGAAATTTTCAAAAATTAACAACATGGCCTTGTGAACGAGAGCAAATTGATTTTTTACGCTTCCACTTCACTAAGACACAAGACGTGAGACAAAACACAGTCGAAGTGGTCTTCACAAAATTAATATTTGCCTATTCGATAGATGTTGATCAAATAGGTTTACAACTTAAAAAAACAGTAATAACTATACAATATATACCTGGAAGAAACTGAGCATAGCTATAAAGGATGTTGCTTCAGTACTCCTCGACTAGACGTAAACTTTTGGTACTTCAAAAGCAAGGAAGTAAAATAATATTTCAAGCTAGTGTAGAGTAATGAATTGCGTGAGTTAAAATTCACTTAATTAGTGATTGAGAGAGCCATTCAAACACAAGTGCAGCATCGAGAAAATAATACAGCATTCAAAGAGCCATAGAAGTAAGAATAGAAAATAGTATTGTAATAGATTTAATGACTCAGAAGTAGGTGACAACACTGCTCGGCAGTTGCATGGTCACCACACGGAGTGAGACGCGAAGGGAAGATGGAGGGAGGCTCAGACCCTCCGAATACGGATGTCCTTGCTTCTGTCCAGTCATTATTAAACAATAAACGAGGAATTCCACGTTGAAGCGAGGTTAACGTAAAATGGTCAACATAAGAAATTCCAGAGCCTACATTTGACTAAAAAGTGGTTCTTAAACCACAAAAATGCCGACTCATGCACGGAGTGGCTCTCAAATTACCGGCCATAAAGAGGCAACTGAGGTTAGCTTCACTGATGTGCTCCACAAGCATCACCACGCACCACGAGGATCACAACAGAATGAGCGCAACCTCATGAAAATGTGCGACACGCGCTTCAAGGCAGCAATCACTCAGGATTCCTAAAAGAAACTCCTAGTTATTGCATTTTCTGACGATTCACTAAAACATCATAAGATTAGTTAGAAATTCCCTGTTTAGACTCCGAAACTAGTTATTCTCCAAGCGCATGGTACAGCCAATTCTAGAACACAGAGGCTGCAGCGAGTTCAGAAACACAGTTCACTACAGCACGGTTTCAGGACAAGTCCTACAGAACTATCAAACCCTCAATAGTGGTAAAATACGCAAAAAAATTCATACAAAATGTTCCTTATATAATACATGGCATCAAATTTCAATGTAACTTATCTCGCCAGCCTCAGAGAGATGAGGACTCGCTAGTAAACAGAGCTACTACGCATTATTTAGCGCGAGTTGCACATGTTTCCCTTCACTTTCATTCAGAAACAGAGGCCAGAAGAGCAGTACACAAAGATTAAACGCATCAAATCTGCTCAATTGTATCAGCGCACACGAGAAAGTTCGAACTGGATAAGAAAGTAGTGCAGCATCACACTGTATTCATCCAATGACAAAAAAAATAAAAGAAACATAGGCAGTTCAATTAATTTGTCATGAATAATTTTGCCACACATGCTGAAGCCAAATGGAAGAATTGCAAATTGTCGAAGTAAATACTTATCAATATCATACTTTCGGAGTGAAGACGGCAGCTCATTTCAATCATTAATTTTGCGTTGTTTCTCAAGTGAACACGACACTCTCTTGTTGCAGTTTACAGAGACCAAGCCACCTAAAGTTATGCTCGTCTCTTCAACAAACTGAACAATATCAAATTCTGTCCTGAACCTTTCCTCTTCCTTTTTCATTCTGTTAAAACTACCAGCTTATCCAAGCTCCACATACGGCATCAGTACAAGTTCAGCGAATAGCAGAGATGTATAAACCATTTTCTAGTTTCTTATATATATTCGTCAACTGTTCTCCAATGCATAAATTCACTTTATAGAAAAAGAGACATCAGTAAACTTCAGGGGAATTAGAATTTCTTCCCGAAAAATGTTCGAATTCACGACACTAGGAATTGATGGTTCGAGGGTGGAGGATTTGTTCAAATTGTCACACAAGAGAATACAAAACAGGAGATCGAGAATTCTGCACCACTCTAACAGTTAAGTCAATAATCAACATCAATTAGTTGATATTGACAGCACTAAAGCATTACTCTTCAAATTGCACTCATATTTAAGCTAGACTGGTCCCAGTAAAGATTTATTTTCAAGTTTAGTGTGGCTACCCAAAATTCTTACAAGCCCATCCCCGTTCTCAACATCAAAGATCGGCTTCTAGTCAATTTTGCATCAGCAGTGTGAGTCGTGGCCATTGAGGAGTAAATTGAATAAATGTAAACAGGATATTCACTTCATCTCAATCACAGTAACTTAAGACTGGTTATTTGTTACGTATCTTATGAACAAGAAATACTATAAATATAAGTTAGCGCTTAAGTATCGCCCTCGTGGCGACCAAATGTTTAGCTAAACTACGTATTGATCGGCGAAAAACTCAACTACTAAATTTCCGGGATAACTTTTAATTTCCGGCAAATACTGCATTACTGAGAAGTACTTAGCACTGACCAGGCAATGCAGGGAGAGAGGGTAGGGGACAGTAGACGTGAAGGAGGCACGGGCGCGCCAGCAACAAAGAGGGAGGAGGGTCGCGCAGTATAGGGGGCGCAACGCAGCCAAGGTCGGGCACACTCCCTCCCTCCACCCGCCCAACAACAAATTGAGGACACTCGCTACTGCCGGAAATCCGCGTGCGAAACTCCAGTCGAAGCATCCAAGAATGCGGACCACAGTTGGAGGAGGTATTTAGGCAACGTCCATCAACTGGCAACAAGAATTACCAGGTCCCTCTCAACATGATTCATGACGATTACAATAACTCTTCGAAACTCTTATGAAAGAATAGTAAAATACAGGATGCTTGTGAAGCACTCAAAAGTAAGCACTATGTCTTGTTATGACAAGCATCAAACTTCTATTGGAAGTGTTTTCGCTAATTCTAAAAGACAGAAAAAAAGGGAGCAAGCATGTCCACAGTTCAACGAGAGTTTATTAGTTAAAATGAAGCAAGCACAAAACTAACAAGATCTACTCATTAGACTCATTTCATGGAAACATATGAACCGTTTAATATAGGTTTAATTGGAAAAATGTATCCCTTCTTTGCATGTAAGTTGATTCTCACAAAAGCACCTGTAACATCTCAAATATCCTACATGTTTCTATTAGTACTGTAAGGTTCATTGTCAAGATGTAGAAGGAATCAAGTACTACAAAAGTACAAATTCTATTCAAGTGGTAAAATGAAGAATGCTCTACATGAGTCGTGGTTTACTCCGTTGATTTGAAGAGTGCAGGAACAGAGCAGCACGACCAGATATCAGCATGCAGTGCTTGTAGGACTGACGCACGACAGCGATGTGACCAACACAGTCTGCGTACATCACACATGGGTAAAACCTAGAACACCAAGGCTGCACAAATGCAAGACAAATCATCTTGTACAAGCCAGAACGATTTATTCAGATATTAAACTTTACTTACAACGAAATAGAATTCTTGGTCAACCTAACGCTTCAACTTTCCACGGTATTTCGGGAATGCATGAAAAATTGAAATCAGGACAAAATTTTAATAGCTTTACGTTTTGATTCAAAATGTTCGTTTTTCTATTCAGCTATTCAGTCACATATTCATTCGAACAACTGCAGTCAAACTCGTAAATTCCAAGTGTTGAACTAAACACTATTTTAAACAGCGTGACACAGTTGCGCAAAATACTTAACATTTACATTTCCCCCTGCAAACACAAGTAATGACACTATTAGAGAATGTCGACTGGTATGCGTCAACAGTTCATGTTATGTGTTTACCTACAGGCAGATCACGAATACAGGAACAGTTTCTTTACATTAACGCAGAAACTTGAAAATTCGCCCTGCTGACGCATTCTAGTGTTAACACGTGGGTAAAAACTCAAGATCGTACGTAAAAAATAATGTCCAAAAAATGATTTCGCATAATTACGGAACCTGAACTGTAAATTTAGAAACCCTGAACTGGACACAGCACGGGATATGAAGAGTGTCTGTGGACGTTCAGAGCCAAACAAGTTTTGAATGCCGATAGCGAAACATGGAGCAGACGGCTTGTCCCCATCGGTCAACATTGGAAGAGTACACACACATCCTGATCCCCTGAATAAAGTTTATCACGGATCGTGCTATCATCAGTGAAAAGAAAGTGGTTGTTGAGTGAATGTTAACAACGAATGTTAGCACTAAAACAGAATCATGCTTTAGTTTATCATGGAAGTTGACCAATTTTCAGGAGTGACTGAAATATGAACTTATGTACTAGTCAGAATGAAGTGTTCCCAGACGAGTTCAATCATTTCTGTCCATGTGATTCATGCACTAGCATCGCCTTTTTTCCCACAGTAAAATTACGCATGCTGAACAGATACACTCCCTCATTTCAAGCAGGTACAACATGTTATATGTATAACAGGTATAATGTGTATGCAATCATCTAAGGTAGGTAGCTTCAGGTGCAGAATTGTGTTAATTTCATGTAGATCGGTTACGTTAAAAGTACCCGGTGCGCACCCTATGCTTACTCGTCAACATCGATATAGTAGTCCAGTTCCCGTCCAACATAAGGTGTTGTGCATGTTGTTGCACCAGACCCTAACTCTTGCTTTATTGATGGTACGTGAAGAGCACAGTACACGTATCACTACTGAGCAGTTCACATGATCGCTAAAGATGTGCTGCTAACTCACGGCCGAACTCGACTATCACAACGATGTTTACCGAGTAACCAGAGGGGCAGACAGTGATTGTTTTAAACGCTAACTAAAGCTCATAACACTATGAAATCTTGTCTATGAAACTACTAACTGTGAAAGATCATTACAATAAAATGACATGTTATGCTTGTTTGGAATCAGAAAGTGTTTTCTGGAGAAAATACCTTCTTTACTTCAGTTTTGACGAGTTAACTACAAAAGAAATGGGCCGTAAAATCACTCGCAATGCCTCATACGCAACTCTCCTCTCCAAATTTCAGAAACCGAAATTCAGAAATTTCATTTTATTAACGAAAGTAGTGATGCTATTTTTGTTTTGCACTCGCAAAATACACGACATTCCGAATTGGAAGAAGTAACCCATGACAATCTTGTAAAGAAGAACATATCAAGTATGTATAGCTATCCCGGCAGTACTTATAAAAATTGATAGATCGCCACAGAGGGCTGACCGACTTGCAAGGAGTATGACTGAAAAGCAAGACAAGAGATGACAGGATGAGATGAGCTCGAGCGCGTGTCCAAGCGACAGCAGGGAAAACAAAGTAATGACTATAAATGGAAGGAACCATTAGGTGTTCTTGTAACGCTGACAGGACCTGGACATAAGAATGCGCCTTTTTTCAATCAAACTACTCACTAAGAACTTGCAAAGAATGTCCGGTGACTGTAGCAATTATGAATAAAACGATTGTGCTAAATTTCTAAATTTTAAGTTCCAGAGTACTATAAACAACAATTTGCCTCAACAATCGCCTTAATTCGCATTATACAGCGAAATTTTCCGTATAATGCACTCGTGTAGGACTAACAGACGCAAACACATAGTAAGTAGCACATACCTTAACCCTCTCTCTCTCTATGTCATAACGGAGCGAAGACAAGTGAAAAGAATTCACTCCAACCAGCGATAATAGCTTGGCTCTGTCAATAACGACAACTGAACTCGTTGAGAAACAATTCCAAAAATTTATTTACAGGAAATCAGCCACGTGATGGCAACACTGCTGTGTTTGTTTACATTGAGCTGTGCATCGTTGTTCGCTTACATTCGAGCATTTTTGTATTTTGGGTGACTGACGATGATAGCTATTTATAACTCCAACAACAATGGGGCGTGAAAAAGCCCTAACAACGATGAAAAAGCTGTTAAAATCGAAGAATCTGTCATAAGTACCCCTCCTAATGGCCTTGCCGAAAAAAAGGTAATCAGGTTCACACTGAAAAGAATTCTGAGCCACCCGTCATCAAGGAAGAAATCATCAGATGTTGGGATTCCCACGACTGTAACTGCTAGAGAGTTGATGAATATTGGTCGTCAGCTCTATAGAAAACCTGGACAATCAAGAAAGGCCATTTTCACAGCAACTGGTCGTTCTGACCTACCGAAATCCACAAGAAATACCATTCTTGGCATCATGGCTTCCGTGAAAGCCCAGGCTTACGCCAGGACACAAACTTTTGAGGATGGAACAGGCAAAGAAATATTGACAGATGGAAATGAGTCTGGTTCTTTTCAATGATAAGACCCAAGCGACCTTCGATGGACCTGACGGCTGGGCGAATGGTTGGGTGTATTTCAGCGATGAGCATCACCAACGTCTGCAGCGTCAACAACATGGTGGAGGAGTCTTGATATATGTAGGCTTCATCGGGATAGATTTGTTTGTTTTATCAGAGTATCCGAAGGAGTAGAAGTGACATCTGCCGCCTATTGAAATCTCTTGGAAAAAATCGTTAGTGTGTTGGTTAGATGACATACCCCTTTCACTACTTTGGAATTTCGTTTTTATGCATGACAACACTCCCTCCCACTCAGTTAGCGCCACCTAAGCATTCTCAACCTCTTTCAGCATCTAAGGTGAAAAGTTGATGATCTGGCCATCATCTTCCACCGATTCAAATCCGATCGAAAACAGTCGGGCTACCATCAAACGAGACATTTATGCCAATGGACGTCAATTCACGTCGAAAATAGTTTAACACGTTGACTCCGAAGTGGTACGTATGTGTACCACTTAGGTTAGGTTCTGTAATTTTTTCAGATCCTTCTAGTGACTATGCGTACAAAGTGAAGTTTTACACCAATCAGGCAATCGGAGGCAACGTGTTAATGGGAAGCTATCAATTCTGCAGCAAGGGAAGTCCCACTTACCACTACTGAGAAATTGACTGATTCCATGCGTATGAGAATTCTTGATGCAATAAAACTACAGGGTGCGCACTGGTGTAAATGGTAAAGTTTTTTAATAAATGTAGACGTGTTATTGCTACTTTTTGCTATATATACTCTGAATTGATCCTCATTTTGTATGTTTATTCCATACTTGCACGAACAAAGCTAAAGTTTTGGCTGTTTTAATTGAAAAATTATTGCAGGTCAATAAAAATAGAATAATTGCAATAACGTGTTTTTTTTCTTAAATTCTAACTTTTGCTTTAAACTTTTCTTTTGCCAATGATATCGCTATCATGTGTCATATTTTCGGTAAATTTTTTTTAGAAATTGATTCACAGAAAGCGTTGTTATTATGAAGCTATTATCACTGGTCGGAGTATATATTCATTTGTAATTCTTGGAAGTCGTGAGATCTGCACGGTAATCGAACAGCAGAGCGCCAGCTCTCCAAAAATAACCACATCGTTCCGACTGTTCTGCTCTAATGCAAGACTCGGAGCGAAAGCTTAAATAGAAACCTCGCCCCAGCATAGCACTGTACAGAATTCCTGGGCCATATCCTTCACTATTCATTTAAGTTTTGAGACGAACATTCTTGTTAACGACGTCACCTGTCAACCTCTAACATGCATCTCTCACAGTTACGAATCGCTTTCTTTCCATTGACCTCTTATTTAATTCGATTTAATTCATTAACACACATGACAAAATCGAATAAGATCATTTTTGGTCTGATCTTTTTTCCTCACATAAATGACACAACAAACACGGCCAGGTACACGTCAATTGTAGGTAAAAACTATAGCTTTAAATGAGCAACTTGTCTGCAGGTTAATTGGAACACCGGTCTCGCACATGGTTTTCGTTCCGTTTTAGTGACGCATTCGTTATCACTGACTCCATAAAAAGAAGAAGCAGTGTTCAC
Source organism: Trinorchestia longiramus (assembly GCA_006783055.1). Taxonomy (NCBI): domain Eukaryota; kingdom Metazoa; phylum Arthropoda; class Malacostraca; order Amphipoda; family Talitridae; genus Trinorchestia; species Trinorchestia longiramus. Next base: position 10,870 of record VCRD01004593.1, read on the forward strand.
CGCCCAAATTTTCATATTCTTATGAACTACACTACAATACAAGTTCCATACTTTTCATACGGATCACAATGAGAAATCATGAAAAAATTAGCATGGAATTGAAATTAAAAACCATGAGGAACGGATACTTTTTTCTGTACAGCAGGATGCGAAAAAGAATGCCACAAAAGTGTTCCCGATGAGCGCCTAGTCTCCAAGATGCATCACGTCTTCTTGTGACACTACCTTGGGGTTGTCTTCACACGTGTACACGCAAACAAGAACATCTTACAGGCAACAGGTCAAAAGGGAAACGGATTACTCACCTTAAATCAGCATCCTTAAATTACGATGTAGTAATCAACATCAACCTCACACGTGTACACGCAAACAAGAATATCTCACAGGCAACAGGTCAAAAAGGAAACGGATTACTCACCTCAAATCAGCATCCTTAAATTACGATGTAGTAATCAACACTGCTTAGCAACAACGACTTGAGTGTGACAATCACATGTTTAATATACTAAATATACTCACATCCTGGCATGTCCGATGGGCCCGCTGCATAACCTGTTAAAATGAAAACAATTTTTACAATAAACGTAAAAAAGGGACGCTCTTCAACATCAGCACAAGCAGAGAACAGCTAAAAATGACTTCAAGAATAAAATGTCTAAATTGATTCCTACGTAGCTAGGATACATAACTGATGTTCTCCAGTACCAGCCACAACGAGGTGTGAGGAAAACACGTCAGTTTATGAGTGACAGCAGAGCGGAAAGTCCAGTTGTACCTGACAATAAAACCTAGCGAGGTTGTCGGGAGTGACAGCATATCTATGGCACCGCAGTCACGGAGTTGTTGAGATGAAATAATGTTGACATGATAGATGTAGATGCTATTATTCCACACAAAATCATCGTTATGGCAAGAACGAAAGTTTTTCAAGAATAAAGGGTACGAAGGAATCGTATCTGATAATATAAATATTTGACAAATAAATACAAAGAGAAAAAAACGACGAGAGTAAACGAAAATAGGGAAAAAATGAGAAAAAACAAACAAGAACACTATTTAAATTTGGTACTAGAATTACAGAAGGAAAGAAAATAAACTGGGCGACAATATATCTATACTATAATAAGAGCCGCGTCCGTCCGTCTGTCCGTGTGTCACACTCTTCTAATCGATAGCTTTGATAGTAACAAGGATAAAGCTTAAGAAATACAAGAAATCATTCTATTGCATTATTTTTCTGTGGCAATTCAATTCCCCTTCACTTGCATTATGGTATCCAGAATACACAATCGGGTTATTTATCCAAATAGAAATTTTCTTTGGACCTTTTCCTGTTGAAATTCATCATGATGCTTCGACATTTTTAATTGATAATGCGAAAAGAAATGTTTTAAATTAGTTTGATCAGTAGCCTGGCTACCACTTAGTATAAGGCCAACGATTTTGGAAACTGAGTTATTGTTTTCGGAATTGATTTTCTTGAAAATAGTTTTAAAAAGGTGCCTTACTTATGAGCCACCCTATATAATAGACGCTCTTACGGATTTACATTAGAGGAAATTTCGTAGGGTATACATGTATTGTAAGCATTTAATTGTGGATACCAAAGGCACATCCATCAATGGGGAAACTCTTTCGCAAAGCCCGCGTCCACTGGCAAATTAAAGTGAAAAATTTAGTAAAAACCGTTATTTTTCACGTGTGGATTTAGTTTTACACAAAATGGAGCTTGACTGTTGTATCCACTCGAAGAGCTCTTCAGGAGTGACAGAACATCTCAAAGAGACTAAGAACTGCAGAATGTAGTGCACACATAAGGTGCCAGGGATATTTCTACAAGGGGATGGTTGCATGGAATGACAGCTTTACTCACGTAAGAACAAAATAAATGAGTAAATACAAACGAAACAACGAAATTAAGCCCCCTACAGTCTCTAGCAACAAGTGTTGCTGTTCTACAGTGAAGTAGTGAAGCTAACAGTTAGCGCTAGGGAAATTTCCCTCCGACGACAACAAGCAATTTTAGAATACCTTTCCCTTTCCTATCCTCCCTTCCCCTCTCTTTCAACGAGACACAGGAATCCTGTAC
>VCRD01004594.1:0-20719 GCA_006783055.1 Trinorchestia longiramus
GTCATCACACGGACATGCTTTTTTTACTCTCATAGATACCAAGAAAGCATCTTGTGCTGTAGATGTTTGTAGTAACTGTGTGTTAGTACGTGTTCCCTGTGTGTCAGTGTGCAGAGCAGTAGCTTCAACCTCTTGCTTAGCTAGTGGCCGTAAGATCACGTATTGCTGACCGTGTCAAACTCATATGGAGGTCTGGTGCTGTATAGCTAAGCAGACATCTTGTATGGGGGTCCAGTGCTGTATAGCCAAGCAAAGACTTCTCAAACTAGCCAGGGTCGTGGGACGCGTTTTTCCTCTTCAAGAAGCAGCGGCTAAACACTAAGGAATAGCAGGACTGAGAGAACTGCATGTGCTCTAGCGTGTAACAACTCTACCCAGGACATGAGAGGAAATCTAAGTTTTAGTACGATGAGTATTGTTAAACAATAATTTGTTCATCAAAGGCATATATTGAGACATTTGAACTCCAGACCTCTTAAGATCATTGGGATGTTTGTCTGATCCATTAATGCACAGAAACATTGTTATGTTGAATGGAATAGTTGCCACGCTAATGCAACTTTAGTGAATTACGAGCAGTTATGAGCACTTAAGACCCGGTGCAGCATTAAGTTAGTTTTGGAAGAGCAGCAGGCATGTAGTGTTACTGAAGGTGGTGGTGTCGGAGTGTGGGTGCTGTTGCAGTCACCGTGTGAAGCTCCGTTTGATGGTTGCAGCTGCTGCTGCTGCCGCATTCTATCTTGTGTTCACTCGCTTGCGTAGGGTGTGTGTTGGTCCTGTGTGTCTGCTTGGAGTTGTGTGCTAGTGATGTGTACTTGTGTGGTGGTGCATGTTGACCCTATGTACTTATGCACTTGTTTAGTTGTTTCATGTGGGGCTGTGTACATGGGAAGTGATGCTGTGTACCTGTGAAATGATGTGTTGCTGTGTACCTGTCTAGTGATGTGTGTGTTGCTGTGACCCTGTGTGTTCAATGCATTCATTTGACCACTTTTAAATGCTATAACTATTATTTCAGTCCCACGTAACAGTGCCATTTGTCCTAGTCGTTGTATTAATCTTTAAACGTCCAGAATGTTGCTGATAATTAAGCTCTGTATTTGAAATCTATATCAATGCATTGAAAAATTTACTTGACTGAGAGCTGTAGTTGCACAATGACCTACAAAACTTAGCTTTACACCTGTGAACTAACTCACCCTGAACTGACAAATCTAGCAGTCAAGGCCTTCCTTCATCCAGCAGTTACAGATCACCAGACCAGCGTATAAACTGGCGCGTTCTTCGATCTAGTGATGTACTTATTAAGTGAAAGCCTTTGTATGAGCAATACTGGACATGCTGGAGTCAAATTCGAAGCGCGATTCTATTTAGTGGATTTGAATATCTCCTTACTTTTTGGTTTATTACGAGATACTATGTATATTTAAATAATTAGAAGATAGTATAAGAGGGAATTAAAAAGTGCGCTGAATTTTTCAGAAAGTTATTCATTTTCTACACAAGAAAATTTGTCATAAATTCATTTTTAACCCTTTAGCGACGAATTTCTTTTTCTAGTTTCTACGTTTAAGCTCACAAAGACCGTCTGTACACTGATGCAATGAAGCACGCTGAGAGCCAGGCAGCCAAAAGAACGACGCTGTAACATGCCGCCGCGTTTAAACCTAGTAGCAACCTCATATTGCTCACTGTTTAATTATTAGAACAATTCTCCCAAAGACCGTAAAAGAGGACCGTATGGTCCTTTTCGTCGCAAAAGGTAAACATAGTTGCCATCTCCGTTGATGATTTTGGCCAAAAAATGCTCTTGATCATCTTCAATTTTGTTCAATTTCGTTAAGGACAGATCACTCCAAAGAATCAGGTGATCAGGACGCAACGCTTTTGGGATCCATTGTGCTGAATGCTTGCTTAGTCCTAAACCATCGTGTAGAATAGAATTTGCCGAGCCGTTTGAAATGGCTAGGGACATAGCTAACTGATTAATTGATATTCTTCGATCTTTTTCAATTAGATTTTGAGCAGCTCCAATTTTTTGGTCATTTTTTGATGTTCCTGGTCTTCCACTGCGATGGTCGTCTTCACGGTCGTCTCTCCGTTCTTTGAATCAGTGAAAATCCACTTGTGAACTGCATTTGTTTTTTTGAACAACAGTAGTACCGTAAACTCCGTGCCTTTTCATTCGAGTTTAACAAGAAATTTGATATTCGATCTTCTCTCCAAATAGCTATTTTCCATGGTTCCGAAAGGAGCTTCTTTTACAAATGATTTGTTCTGTGAAATTCAGCGCATAACTAATTGCAAGTAACTAGAAACAAGATAAACACTCAGTGATGTGTTCTGACATGCTCAACCTTGTTTTAACCGGATTTTTTTATTGCTACCATAAAATTCTGCAAACTTTTCGATGCTCACTCGCTATGTGCATTTTTATAACCATTAGTTAAAATATTTTATTTATCAAGTTAGAATTCTTCCATCAGCAATTATTCATTACTTACAATTACAATGTACACATTATTTTGTTGTGTTGTTACTGTAATCAAAACGTTCACCACTTCAGGCTGGACGACGACCAGCGTATAGCCCAGGACGTGTCTCGGGCAAGCGTCAAGGCGACGCAAGAGAAGTGCCTCGTCATGTGAGGTAAGGAAATTACTTAAAGTATCTTATCAAATAAACCTTCTCTCAAATAAGTCATTTGGCCCTTTTGCGCTGACTGGGATAATGTGTCCCATCAAATTTCAAAAATCAATGCGAAAGGGTAAGCAGTGCGTTTTCGTATGCAAGTGGATGGTTGTCATGGACCTTTTAAGTAGCCACCGTGGTCGAGTGGTCTATGTCCTGTGTTGTGTATCAGGCCTCTGCTTAAAATCGATGCGAAAGGGTAAGCAGTGCGTTTTCATATGCAAGTGGATGGTTGTCATGGACCTTTTTAATAAATAAGTGATTTCGTTTGTATGTGTTTATCGACAAGTGATGTTCGTTAAAATTGACTTTGCTGACAAATAAATCAGTACAGGTTACAAAATCGTTGACTTATGACCAATTCTTTAGCACGTCTGAACTCAATTATCATCTTATAGTGCTCTGCAATAGCACTCATGGAAGCCTGTTCAATTAATTATGTTTAATGTTTTGTCTGTCTACTTAACAATTTTTTACTATCATTTGATAGTAAATCGCTTGACTTACACAGTTGCTGCATCTAGGGTGGGAAATATGCGGAAAGAGGATCAAATTCAATAACATTCTCAAAATTCTTAGATTGTTGAGTGTTAAATTAAATTTGCTAGGTCAGCTCTCTAATTTGATGAATATTTTTGCTATTTTTTCTGTTACAGTGTGATAACAAACAAATATTTAGTTATTGATTTGCCTACTTAAGATTTTATTACTCAGCAAAGACATGTTCAAAATCTTGTTGTAATTATGCTAACGAAAGTTTGAAGACGTGCAAATCGGGATGGAATCACTGGTAAATATCAACGAGATGTTCATGTTCTTGAAGCGTATGCAACTCCAGACGTCTAAAGGCTTGAAGAATACTTCGCATGTAGCCCATAGATTTTTCTCCAACTGGTTTTAATGAAGTTGAAACAGTACCAGATTATTTGCACCTAGCTTTTGCATGTTTCTAAGTGTAGTGTTTTATAGGAACTCCTGCTGATTTTAAATCCCAGAATTCATGTTATTTTATTTTATTTGATTTTGTAAATCGAACGTAAGTCGTAGTATCAATTAATAATAATTGTGGATAGTAGTTTTTAAAAATGCATATTCTTACGAAGTTCATCTTAATTCATGGGAATTTCTTGGTACGTATCTCATGTGAATTAATGGAAACACTTGTATTATATTAGGTGATGCAGGCAACATTCAACGTGTGTCTGAAGCCACATGAAAGGTGTTAAACGATCTCACTCTATTAATTAAATGATTTCATTTCATGTTGTGTGCATTTCAGCACGACTGATTTTAAAATTGCTTTGTTCTGCCCGCCAGCACCGTGGGCCTGATCCACCCCAGAAACCGTCCTCACGCACCTCTGCTTCCGACTTGGGCGCCTCCACCAACTTATTTCTTTTGCCTTCATGCTGGGCTGAACTGTCAGTCTTGTCGCATGCCTGAGTAGTGTCGTTGCAACGACCTGTTTTGCGGCAAATTCTGCGAGGAAAGTCCTCACTATAAATTAATAGGACAAGAGTTTCTTAACTTCTTATGTATAGTTTTTTCGACAGTTTGTAGTCTACCCTCGTGTAGGTTGCGAAATAGCCTCAAAAACTATGAAGACTTAGTAGTTTAGTTATTAGCCTACCAACGTATGCTAATTCAAATGCTCTCAACATTATTATTAGATCATATATGCAGCAGGTGTGTCCTAGTGAAATAGCTATGATAAGACAAAACCAAAATTGTGTGTCCTCCAGAGACTTATTTGGACTCCATTTTATATTCGTACGCATGCCTTTCAACTTAAAATTTTTGCAAGTTCCCTGCAGATTGTGAAGTGCTTTCTTTGCCTACTGCTACTCACATCTTGGGACTGGAAGTTAGTCCAGGAACCTCTTTTTTGTACGAGGATTTTTTCATTACCAGTCAGATTTACGTTGCGCTGAGTGTGCTCTATCGAGTTCAGTGTCTTGAAATGGTGACAAAGTTTTCTCTACACAGGAAATGTTATTCGTGGTCACATCTATTCAGACGCTATCAGTTGTCAATGGCTGGAAGTTATTTCATATTGACAACACATTGGTTAATCGAATATTTTGGATGTTTATGATAAAAAGAAAAGTTGTTCAGAATTTTTTGCTTCGTCTGAATACTTGTTAGTCAGTGAAAATTTATTTTAGTACAACGATACGATCGGTGAAATTATGTCTTTGTGAGCGTTTAGGAATTTCAATTATTTTAGGACACAAGTTGTGTAGTCTAATACAGGAAATACTGACGCTGATTGTACCAAACAATTAAAAGCAAGTATTCATGATTAAGATAAACTCAAAAAAGGTCCATCACAGCATTGGCTTAAAGATTTTGATTACGCTTAATAGCCTTTACATTTGGTGCAGTAACTATTCGAGTCCGGTGGTCGTGATGTTTTCTTCTACTCGTACTAGGTTAATGAAGACAAAAATCTAACAGTGCAACCCTCGATTGGATCCACGCAAATTGGAAAACTTGTGGATGATTTGCGGTTTTACTAATTTATTTTTCAGTGAAAGTCGCTCAACTTAAAATCTATTATTTTTAGAATCAGAGTGTAAAACGGTGATAAAAATACGAAGGTAAAATCTAAATGTCACGTCCCATTCAAATTTAACAATCCTTATCTTGAAATAACTGGAACTCTTTTGACGTAAATGAAATGTGTGACTCTAAGACGGTGAGGTGCTCTCTGATTTTGAATCTCAATGGTACCGATAATACAGGGTAGTTCTGTCATAGATCATTGTACAGTTAACCTACTCCATCGTATAACTTGTGTATCTAGTAATCTGCCATAATTGAAACGAAGCTAGTCTAGTAGTGACATCGAAAGAGTGCAGTGATACCCGTAACTTTAGGAAGTTCTCTGTGAAAATCTCATACCCCGTAGCGTTAACTTATAAGATGCACTGGATTGTTCATTCATTGTTCCTCCCAAACCTCTGCGTGGTAAGTTGATATGCGGGGACCCCCATTCTCAACTTTCTAAGGTACGGTGCCGTGTTTTTTACTAATTGTACTATGTTTTCTGCAAATCTTTATTTTGAATTTCAATTCGTTAGAAGAAAAGATTGCAAGCGATTATGTTTCAAGAATGTAAGGAACGATATTAAAATCACTTCTTTGGATCTTAACGGAGTCAATCGGATGTGGATAGTTCGAACTGCACTCTAATACACCATGGTTGTAATGACACGGAAAGCTTGTAGCAATGAAATTTTTCATTTTTTTAACTTTTCATTTTTTTAACTTTTCATTAGGTTTCTCATTTAGTTACTGAACTCTTTTAATGCTTAGCAATTTCATTTGTTTCAGATGGCGTTTTTACCAAGAGCGATTAGGTGGTACATTCTTAGTTTTCAAGTGAATTGCTAATAGTTTTAACCATCTCTTAAGCATGCTACCATTTCAATTGAATATTTTTCGATTATCATCATAATTACACTTGTGTTCTTATGAACTTTGATTTGTTTTCTGTTCGTCACATATGTGAAACGATTTCATTCATTTTATGACCTTGACGTCGGCAGTTTAAGTGCAGCGTTTCCCTTCAGTGGGTGCGTTTGCATTGAAAGGTTGTGAGCGATCAGAATTGAGTGATTGATGCAAAATGTTGCTTACCATATCTGATAAGTTTGACATACTCCTTATGCCAGTTGTGTCTTCTGGATTTTACTTTAACTGATGAATCTCGAAACTTTCACAAAAGTTTGTCTTAGCACGTAGAAGGTTTTCTAGTCTCGATTTATTTTCGATAGCTTTGTGTTCACATTTACATGCCTTTCAAAGTTACTACAGTGAAAGAAATGTACTACGAACGGTGCTATTCAGAAGAGTCTTAATAATTGACTTAAGAGTTGCTTCTTAGCATTTTATGATAAGCGATTTTACTTTAATTATCATGTAAAAATGTAGGAACTCGTATCACAAAGTGTTGTTTTTTGTTCAATAAGTAGACGCCAAACCTTGAACAAAAGTACTGTTTATGTTATTTTACTGACCGTTTGCGTTTGCTTTGAAGTTTTTGATAGGTAACACAGAAATTTACGAACACCTTGCATATCTCAAGCTTGTCAAGTACACCACACCTTGCTTGTAAGCAAGATGTAATCTCTTAAATCAGTTAGTGTTTTGCTAAAGTCATGAGGTATTTATGTATGAAATTCTGTAATCGAAGCATTATAATTTTAATTTTATTTTAAGTGTCGCAGTTACCAAGGCATGAAACATTCGTGCATCAGTTTCTTACAGCGATTAGTAAATCTCACTAATGAGGAAACTGCTTAATAGTTTTTAGTCTTGGAATCCCATGAGGTTAGCTGACTTGCTCACTCGTCCCTATTGTTGTAAGCTACCAGAGGCTTAGTGGTGAGAGCTTGCACATTTTCACTTAATGCTGTGGCCTGACCTCCCTGCCACGCTACTTTCTTACATCTACATCCATGAAGTCTCATAAGAGTATCTCATAAAGTCAACAGCACTTCTTTCACAAACAGGGATCCCTGAAACACACAAATGAAAAATGTGATTAAAAACTTTAATAAACAATTCATCACAAAAATTCATCACAAATGCAATTGATAAGATATTTTATTCACAAATGTGAATAAAATATCTTATCAATTGCATTTGTGATGAATTTTTGAAATGGTAAAAAGACTTTATGGACACCCTGTATTATCCTCAAGCTTTCGATAAACTATTAACATCCGTGTTTCATATACTAAGGTTTTGCTCCAAAGAACTACGAAGATGAATATGATAATCAGTTGGGCAATTCAATTTTACCATAGCTAATCTACCTCGTTTATTTTTATATTTAGAATAAATTATATCATATCCAGAATTTATGTTTAATGACTGGAGCATAGGTACCCTCGTTGGTATAGAACGAAAATATTTAAAAACATTAAGGCTCCAACTTTTTTCCTGAAACGATGGTCGTTGTAGTAAGCGCGTTCAGCAAAAATGAAGACTTAAAATTGTTCAAGGTTCATCATGTTAACACATTGACGTTAATGACATTACGACACACTGATGAGCTTGTGATGTGTCAAGTGGGCTGTGTTGGAACATATGGTGTAGCGGTGTCATTTGGGTTGCTATCAATTACGCATTCACTTTTTCCCATATTGCTACTTAAAAATTTTGAAACCTTGTGATAACCAATCAGGCGGATTAATTTCAAATTTCGCATTGTTATAGTTAATGGCCTTGTCTATACTGGAACGATAGGTACAAAATAGTTGTATTCGTCTATTTTTTTTTTGTATCTCACAAAGCTCTACAACTGTTTGCCTTTCATTATCTTTCATATTAATGTGCAACCTTTTGTAAAGCAGCATTTATATGTATGCTCTCATTTTTGACACTATAGTGGATTATATCAGCTTGCAAACATCTTCTGTCTATTTAATGAAGTACATTTCACCCAAGCCAGTTTTTACGTGCAAAAACAGGACTACGAAGGCTGCGGACAGACTCGATATATTGAGGTCATGAAACATGGGTGGGCAGAGGAATCTCATGTATGTTGTCATAATTACGTGTTGTTCAAGAGTACTGCAGTATGTATCCAAAATCTTTCTAATTAAACATCTGTAGTTCATGCCAGCACTGACATCAGTGTAAGTTACTTTGCACTGTAATTCGTAAATGCGTATAACTTCATTATTGATTTGTGTCATCATTCTTTAACGGAATATTGCTATGAATTACTTGGTGCCATAAATGATCTCTTGTACGCTACCTAAATGTTTAGTCTCAAATTTTAGTCTCAATTTTTGAGTTCTTCGTATTTCTTCTCCCATTTCAAACCGCATTTTTCAACGATGAGCGGTTTTTAATATCGAATCTTTGTCGAGACCATATTGTATTTGTCTTGATCTTGAATCTATGTCCTATTTTGTGAAAATGATCCACATTTTTCCTCCCTGACTTAGGAGTTGTTAAATGAACATTTTTAACTCTCAAATCTCAAATGGGAATTCATACTTTATGATAAAGTATAGGTACAGGCTAATTAAATATTACTGTTTTTTCCCGAAAAATATGTTCAAAGAATGTAGGACAACAAGCGATGTTTTCTTTTCGTATACATGACTAGATAAGAACCATTCTGACCAGCACTAATCAAGGTTCGTAAGTGCTACTTATATGAATAGGAAGAGGTAACTTCAGGCTGCAATAAGACGTAAAGTAGAGATTGTGACTAAACTTAAGTTCCGAATATCCTACAATTGGTTAACCCGTATAGTTTAATTGAACCCTGCTGATGATATTTTCACTGACATGCTTCGAGTGCATTAGCTTCAGTTTCTTGTCTGCGCTGTTGATTTTTATGTTCCATATGTCGTTTGAAGGTCTACGCTTTATTTTCAATCAAGTGCTGTAAAATGTAATGCAGTTTTCTTCAGCGCTCCGTCGACCAAATTACTTTCATTGCAAATAATTAAAAGGGCTCGAGTATAACCACTATATATTTATTCATGAATATTTTTTTGTACATTCTCGTGGAAGTCTTCGCTCGTTCATGCTGTAAAAATATTGTAATTTCATAAACATTAATTCCCATACATTTAGGTACGCCATGATTGCCGTGTTGTTATGTGCTTAAGTGCTTTCGATTCGCCATATCTTCATTTGCCTCGCTTATATGGATGCCTTAAAAATATTATATCGATATTCTAGTTTAAATATTGGCTTCAGAAGAGGGGAGTAGTGGTGCAGTGAGTGCCATTCACTGAATTAGAGTCCGCACTCAGCTTTTTCAAAAAAGCGATGTTCAATTTTCTTAAAAATGTTATTATTTTTGATGACGGTGCTCGGGTTGCTGTCTCTTGTATGCCGTAGATTTTATTTTTAAAAATATTTCAATTTACGTGCGCCTATGCGGTTTTGATATCTTATGCCAGTGAAATTCTTTACGACAAGTCATGCCTTCGTCGATTTTGAATTTCTTTCGACTCATTTTCTCCTACATAACTGATACCTTCTTTATTCATGCAACTAGTAATTGTGTTGGCAGTAGTAGTTTCAAATAGTTAGCTTTCTCGTAGTTTGTTCACCATTTAAAGCATTTTACGTTTGGCATTATTTGTTTGTATGAGAGCTGGTTTTTGTCTATAGAGACGCACGCATCTAGTGGAATAGATTGTTTGACGTCTGTTTATATCTTTATTCGACAAGTAACCACTTTGTGTAACGATAAGAAATTATCAGCATTTCGTACAACGTGTATGTGCATACCAATTATACATTCATGTCTGGGTAAACACACACAGTTATTGAGGAAGGCCCCCAAAACTTCGTATGATGTCTAAGAGTACGAGCTTTCATGTCCAGTTTATTATCGGCTGAATCAAAGCTATCCGTCTTGGTTACCGATTAATGAACAATAGATGCAGTGTCATGATATTTTCAGTCATACCTCACGCATGCAGTGTCTCTGCGTATGTTTCTTTTCGTAGTAAGAATCATTTTCTGAGAACTCGAAGTTTAAATTTTATCGTGGAGATATATTATTTATTTGTCATATTTACTAAAATTTTGCAACTCTGTAGTCTATATACGTACATCTAAGTAAAGCACACCACTACTCTAGCTACTTTAGTCTACTACAGGCTGCAATCCTATATTCTGTCTCGTTCTATGTTAGTTTGATATTTGTTCCCACCTGAAGTAAAGCACACATCTGCCAGTTCCCAGCTTACGCATCTGGCACTGCGCTACTAAGTCTAGTAGCTCTGTCTGTTCTTCGTGCGCAAATAATTATCGTATTTTTATCATAGACCTCATATCCCAACTAATATTCTTTGATCTTAATATGTGGTAACCAATCATTTTTTTACTGAATTTAAGCTGTAATAACCTTGCTCTTCTGCAGGTATTGAGTTTGTTGTGGAAATTTGTCTTTATTACTCCAGAGTTAGAATACTCTATATCAGTGGTCACCAACCCGGGGGCCGCGGACTGGTACCGGTCCGTAGATCAAACGTAATCGGGCTGCACAAGAAACATTTAATAATTTTCATTTTTTTCCTGTGATGTATTTCTCCCGGAATTGTGAGACTTTCCATGGACTAGAAGTTATCCAAAAGCTGCGCAGCTGCGATTATTACCCTCCTCTCCTCGGCGGTCCTCGGTAAAATTATCAAACGTTGACTGGTCCGCGGCGATAAAAAGGTTGGGAACCACTGCTTCAAATCATGTGATGATTCTAAGTACAGTAGAATTCCTTGAAACAGGCACTCGTTGGCCAAGCTTTATACATTTATTCATTGATTTTTTTCTTTAACTGCTTTAAGCAATTGATATTGTTTTCCTTTTATGTCTAGCGTGTCTCTGAATTGTTTGTGGTTACTTGGGTGATATTAACCGGTAACTGCAAAGTCCCATGGGTGCCGGTTAAAAAGATTTCTATTGTAGTCCAGATGTACTTTAATGATAACTCGTACATAAATGCTGTGTTGAAAATTAATTTCTACCATAATTGTTAACTCCGAATTGTGTACTCGTACTCCTACCTAATTTGTAGTTGAATGCTAGAACCAAAAATTCGTCTGATAGAGCCTTTCAAACACAGCACAGCGGTAGTTGCATTTTCGTATTCTCTAATTTGCACTTCATTTTATATTTTGATGCTTTGTGTTGTTAGCATTTGTCACTCTGCGACTAGTTCATACTTGACAGCACCCTTTCCACCCTTCCTGTATTAGTAATGTTAAATTTCCTAACCCTGCCGATTCCCCCCAAAAGCCCCCGTTTACTGTTTTGTCTTCCTATGTGGGTCTCACAACCGCTCGTAATCAAATCAAGTTGCTCCTCCTGTGACGACAATCTGAGACTAGCCAGAACCTCCACTCCATCTGCGTCCACTCTCGCGCACTCAATTCATGCACTTCTCTGTGATGCCTGAGGAGCAAGGTATGCTAACGTATCATCGAGGTAATTCAGTAGGCGTGAATTTTATCAGTTGTCCTGTGCTACTCGCACAGCATTCTAGGAACTCGAATTAGAGCTTGTGTTTATTTTAACTGTGTAAATGCATGGGAGCTGTGTAATGTACTGTATATATTCACTCTTAATATCTAACCTGTAGCTCTTTCAAATGAGATATTTGATCTGATCGTACCTAGCTTGCTCGCTTGCCTGAATAATTGTATAAATCTATAGATACTAATACGTGTGAGGAAAAATCTGTTATTCTTGCTCTCCAGACATGTATCGTGTCGAGTAGCGGGTGGAGTCTTCGAAATAGTCATCTTTCTTTTATTGGGTCTGTGAAAATATTAAGTTTTTTGTAGAATTCAAAGTACGACAAGAGCAAACGATCTTTGAAAGCAACCCAATCTATCAGATGTACAATAATTCCGATAAAACGGTCAGTGCACAACACCCGCATGCCACAGAGATCAGTGTTCATTAGTGACGCTATCACTCGTGTTCTGTAGTTGTAGTTCCGACCTCTTGCACGTGCGTATTGCTGCTATTGTGCGACCAAAAGGATGCATGTTTATAGAATTTCATAAACCAGCGAACAGTCTGTTTATAAATGGATTGAATGTAAAGTTTTTATGTTCAGTGTTTGTTGGTAATGAGGTTCTTGCCAGTGTAGCTATTATAGACACCTTGTATCCCGCTGAAAACTGTTTGAATGTTAATAACTTCCTAACCAAATATTGTATTTAAATAGTTTCTTGTTGGTTCGATGCTAAAGCAATATTTTGCATCAAGCCTCAAGGTACATTTTAATCGGATAATTAGTTAGCAAGTTAATGACGTTCAACAGTTGGTTCCTTTGCCGTGAGCCAGGCGGCAGTTACACGGAGCTGCGTTTCAATGTTCGGTCCTTGCAACTTTAGGCAGGGATTAATGGCTTTACATTTTATTTTCCCGTGATATCACAGGAAATTAAAATGTAAAGTGATTAAATTGTAACAAAACTTCTAAACTGACCCAGATTGACTGAAATCCAGAAAAATGCCAAAGTGTCTAAGCATTACAGGTAAAATATTGGCTAGGGGTACCAGAATTTGTTTTGATGCCTCCACTGTCTAATAGCTTCAAAACTTACGCCGAAACTTTAAATACTTTTTTGGCTCCGCACTCTCAATCTAAATATTTTTAAGAAAAATCACTTCTAATTATTGCAGAGCTCGGTGATAGTCTTCATACGTTCGTAGGAAATCTTTCATGTATATCCTTTTTGAGGTACAATAAAGATGTTCATAATTGTAGAATTTGATTTAATCCCGTTTTATCCACTAATTTTCGTGAAATCATATGCTACTGTCTTACGGCAAAATCAGTTCAACATGATTCCACGTTTTCTCTGAAACCGAAACAGCAACGTAAAAAACTCGACAGAAACATGAACATTTTATTGCGTATTCAACAGGCGTCTGATTTTACAGAGTTTACAGATGATGTACACACAGCACAAAAGTAAGAGTTTAAAAACCGATTTGTGTCCACAACTTGAAAAAGTTAGGTTACTGTAGCAAGAAAACGAACGTCGCTTAAAAGGCTAAGTCTAACAGTGAAGGAAGCTTCCGTGCACATGATGAATGGAAATCGTTCGTGAGTAGCCGATACCGAAATAAAAATCGGAGAACTATTTGAAGAATATAAAAGCTCGAGTTTTTTTACATCAAATTATGGGATACATAGAGCGACTACCAAAGCCATTACAAATGCCTCTATAGTGACAGCCTGAGCATTCAATAAAAATCAGAACGCAAGAACTCAGCGAATGTCATAAAACACTTTCGTAATAACAATGGGCAACAAAAAATGACAATTCAATAACGTGTAACCTGCCAGCGGTAGGTAACCAGAAACATCATTACAGTGGAAGCCGTCTGTCTGCTTCACTTAGATATCGAAAAGGGCCTCCTTAGTTTTGCAGCGATTCATGCTCTTAATCAGGACTTCGTACTGACAAAAATATTTATGTATGACCCGTACAATAAGAACCTTGATCGAAAATCAAAACCTAGTATTAATGCTTACCTCCGTCATATTTCGGTACGTCTAGCGGTCGCTTTCCAATCTTCACAAGGCCAGTAGTGCAGAATTACTCTTCTACGCCACGGTTGAAATCTTGCCAGATGCTTGACCGTCCTCTCGAAGTCGGGAAATTTAGCTGCACATCCGTGGAAGTTCAAAGAACTACAGATTCCACTGCACGTGGACTTGACATTGACGAAATTCTGCGCAGCTTTATAATGTAAACGTAAACTAAACAGTACGTAGAAACTCGTTCGGGAGTCTGAAGCATCGTTAATATTTACACGTAGACTAACAGAAGAAAAATAAATTTCTAAGTAAAAAACGTCTGACGGTCTTAAGTATCGTTCCCCGCAGCAGCCTCAGTTTAGTGCGAAACTTCAGAGTTGCGACCTGGCACGTGTGATTTTATAACAATTATTTTACTCTTGAGCTAAATGAGACCAGCTCAGTAAGTTGCGAATATTATTAATGGGCTCTATTTCGGTCGATACGTACGTCATTTCTTGTTCCTAAATTTGTAAGTTTAAGAACATAAATTATGTTTCTTAGATAATAGTAATAGATAGGATTATAGTTTTGAACCGCTAAAAGACTGTTGCAACAGTGACAGCAAGTATCTGACAAAAAAGTGAACAACAATGGCATCTTTGCCACTCGCAGGAATTCAGTTGAATAGAAAGTCGCCCTTCTATCACACCACGAGAAAAAAAAAGAATATGAAGTAGGAACATAAGGCTTACTTGACATCAAAAGCGAATTCACAACAGACTTTTGCAAGAAGAGTGGCTGATCTTGCGGTGTAGCTCAGGGAGCGAAACGCGAAGTCCCCTGCGTATCCTCGTACATACACTGGGCACCATCTCAGTGGCGTACTCCTTCCAGAGAGTACCTCAATATCCTACACGCCTCGCAAGAGTTCTGATATTGTAAGATACGTTCGAGGATATTTTTCCACTGTGTACCTTCTTCTGGGGCTCGAATTGATGGCATAATAACGAAAAATTAACTCCGATCTTTCCCACAAGATATACACTAAAATACCCAAAATGACAGAAACTGACAAGACCTAGTGTTGCTATCACCAAATACATCTCACAACTTTTATCATATGCTTAAAGTAAACTAACAGTTAATGCAAAATTAAGATCGCTGAGAGAAATTACCTGCAAATGTTCGTACATACTGGACATTGGTTCAAATGCTCAAAAAATCCTGAAACACACATAGTGGCCGTTCTTGCCCACGAGCATCAAAGGGCTTGCTGATGCTAACTCTTCCATTGAATTCATTAACATATCGGCTATATCGACATTTTTCATACAAAGGTCTGCAAACATTGCCATTATTTGTACCCAAACATTAATGTTTCGCCTTCACGAATACAAGCTCCAGCACGTCGTTTTAGCTCACTCAGAACACAGTCAATGAGACTTGTACAACTGACATTCATTTACAAATATCACAGTAACAAAATTAGCACGAAAAATAATTTCTTTCATTAATACCGTGTAGATTGAACAGAGTGCATTGAGTTGAAAGAGGCATTGGATCAAAAATCATCACGGCACGAAAATAAACCAAAAAGTACAGTAACAGTAATAGTTGTGTTCGAGCTGATAGCCCAGATTACCCCTACAAAAGCGACAATAAAACTGCAAAAAAATATGCATTAAACCAACCACAGAATCCAGCGCTGTTGAATTTGCTCAGATAGCTTCAAGTTTCATTGTAATATTTAACAGGTAGCAATAATAAATTTAAATATCGAAAGCATGATCTCTTTTGAAGAAATGGAAATTGTTTTCTTCTGAAGCCTTCTCTTCCTTCTTTCTCACCATGAGAGAAAAGCGCATCTTTCCTATTTGTTCTGAGATCGCTTCTGTTGTGGCTGCGATGGTAAGACCAGGAATATAATTATAATAATAATTTCCTATTCTGCAGAGAGCATAGCTAATTCCGCGAGGTGTAAGCTAGCGATACAACTGCGAGACGTTACTCCATTTATGATAACAGTGAAGAATAAAAAATTGTTTTCAATTGCAGAGAAAAAAAAGAGTTATTCTGCCACTATAATTTCCATGCTGCTTCCCACTGCTTTCAGATACTTTTGAACAGTAATGTAAGCAATGAAAATCTCCGTATCTTAGGAAAATTGAATTAAAATTTGCAAAAGGACAGACATAAACTTGGCGTTTAATAACGAAAAAAATGTTATCAAGTTGCCGATTTCCTGCAATGAGGAAGCTTGACTTGATTATACAGGGTTTTGTCTTTAATTCTATCGAAGTGTTTCAGTAGTAGTAGGAAGTGCTTAGCTCGCAGAACATCGAATAATGAAGTATAAGGGAACAATTATCAAAGACCTGTGCAAGAAAGGCTGCTGCACGATAGGCTGATCTCCGACATGTGGAATAATGTGAAAAAGAGGGATTTGGCTGACCCATTTACGAAACAAAACTCTTATCAACCTATGGTAAAAATTGTTGCTTATACTGTACTGAAAAATTGAGTCAACTCAGAGGAGCCCTCAGTCTCCCTCGGTACTCCCCAATGTACGACGATGAGAAAAGACTCGGTATTTATTCTTCTTCAGAAATGAGCTTTGGAATCATACATCATCAAAAACGTCAATTCTTCTTAACCCATTAATGACGAGGGGCAAAGATCATTGCCGATTTACAAAAATAGCAGCTATTGTATCAATATGATTACGTTATTCTTTTAGTTATTGCAACATTGCTGTTGAAACCTGTTCAGTACTCGTTCTGTGCCCATATAGTTGCACACGATGATGCATCGCTCGACAGTTGACCTTAAAAGTTGGCTGTTGACCTTAAAACTAAAAAAAAAATTAACATACAGATAATTCTCGTCATTAATGGGTTAATTAGTGTAATGAAGTGACACCCCTCCGTGTGAGGTTGAAAAAAGAATACGATAATAATTATCGCAGCAGGTCGACACAACTTTTTATCACATAAATGCGACTTTACTTTCCTTGGTTTTGACTGCAAACACACTAAAATATGAAAAACTATGACCGCAATAAATAGTGTTCAGTTGTGAGTACCATATTTCTAAAGAAAACTGTGAAAGATTAACATTTTGCTGACATTATTAAAAAAGTAGATGTTAGCATTTGAAAGTGGCTCTATGTACTACTTTTCAATGTATCCATACTCTGAAAATAAACAAAGACAACATTTTTCTAATTTAACTCGCACAGAGACTAAAGTGAAGACGTGACAGACTGGTCAGTGAAGACAGACTTCGGTCACTCCAAGAGCTGTGAGGGAGAGAGAAAAGAAGAGAAGACAAACGACAGCCAGCCACTGTTGAAATTAAACGCATGCCAGCCTATCATAATTTGAAACAAGGAATTTCTATTTCCTGTTTGTTGGACAGAGAAGAAGATTTTCACGGAGCTTTCTCACAAAGTCTTTACAGCATGCAAGCACGAAAGAAGAAGTGATCTACCTTCCACCTAACGATACTTCACGATTACAATTTACTATAGATTTAAAATCAAGAAAGCAACGTTTATGAAAAAGCAGTGTCATTTATGTGATGTACCATTCAATGCGAGTGATCTATCTGTAAAACTAAACAGCAGAAAATGTAGGCAAAGAAATACGTACGTATATTGTGCTGCAGAGCCTCAACAGATGAGTTTTTTTTAGGTACATAAGCTATTTATTCTTAACTGGGTATTAGGACGTGATTGTACTATTAACAAAGCTTCCCGTACGTTTAATATTGCAGGCATTAAAGTTGAGAAGAAACTGAACTGCATGCACGATACTTATCCTTATAATAATAAGAAATATTTACATTAAATTACCGGATACCTGTACATGAGGGCTTACGAATTCTAATATCAAATAAATTGTTCGGAAACAAGCCATGAGAATATTCACTCAACATTGGTTCACTTGTTAATCGTAATAATTGGTACTGTGTTAAATTTTTCCAATGCAACATTTATCAAGCTTACAAAATTAAAAAATAAAAATTGGAAGAATTACAAAAGAGAATTGGGGAATTACAAATTATCACTTCATAAGCAGTATAGTCAGTAAGAAACGTGAAAAAGGATGATAGTAACAATAATAAATTGTACGCAAGTATAAAGAGAGAATATGAAAAAACAGCCACGCGTCTCAACAAGAAACAATGTTGAAACAGATTAAATGCTGGGAAAAACCGCGGGTCATTTTGTAATCCACTCGTGTTATTCAAACGCACGCGCCTGTGATATTGCGTGATGGTGAGCAATAATACAGTGAGTCTCTGAGTAAGTGATTGAACATTATTTAATTTGGAAATGCAACTTATTGCAAATTTCCGTTACCACCAAAACACATAATACATTCCTGACGCGGACTGAGAAGTTAATTTTCATCAAAGAAATGGTATGCAGAACTAAAATTTTCTTCTGAGTTGTCCTTAGAAATGTGTAGGGACATTTTCAAGAGCTTGCCAATATTAAAACACTAGCAAAACGCAACAATTCGTAGTAACAAAAAATTCTTACGTAATTATTTCTGTAGAAAGTCGAAGTAACAATCAAATGTTTGCAAGCATCAGATCAGGTCAATTTACATCAATGGTTTTGTTCGTACATTATTCACACGCTACACCACCTGAATGAAACATTACTTTTCACTTAATATTATGTATATTTATTGTTCATTTCAACTTTTATATGTATGAAAATATTTTGAAATTGAATTCATTTTCTCGTATTCCTAAACAGCAACAAAATAGTCCACATCAAAGTGTAAATTACAGATAATTTTAACAAGAAATAAAGTTCATGTTAAATTTGCCTACTAACAATTATCGGTGATCGACAACGAAAAACTAGGATTTTACCCAGAGCCTAAAATAGCGTAGCAGATGAAAAATGCTAATTAACCGTGATTTCATTTTGCTCCTAATGTTATAGCTGATGCTGGACGTCTAGGCACTTAATACCTCATCAGTGATTGGGACATTCTAGAGCTGGTGAAGAATGTTGATGCAACCACATTGAATTCCACATGGAAACTTCTTTTGAAGTGAACTAGGTAGTGACTGACAAATTTGTTAGTATAAAAATCAAAAGTTGCCATCTCGTTCATGAAGGTTGGTTACTACGATGTAAAATATCATGACCAGAGTTGAAGACAATTGTGACTATCAACAAGTTGGACTCAAAATGACTGCTCCGGAATACGTTGATCTTGGTTCATTTCTTCTGAAGAGAATAGGGTAATTTCATTGGCAATTATTCACTGGGTATAAAACACCTTACTCTCTGCATCAGAGCTCCTCAAGTGTTTCTAAATATATAATTTTACAGTTTCACAAAACATGTGAATTTTACCCCAAATACCTTCGAAGAGACGCTAAGGTGTGCATTTGTAAAAACAGATAAGAATCTTGTTAATTTTTTACACTCTGACTATGCCTTCTCACACACGCTTTGTTTATAAAGCTCTGACATGTATATATGGTTATCAAGTCACAGCAGTTCACTTCCAGTGAAAACTCGTAAAAATGGCAACAAAGTCTTCCGTATACTGAGAGAAACATTGTCATTTATGCGTGAGGAAATTCCTGTACTTGATGTAGGCAATGTCACTGTGTAAAATAAAACTTTTTTCATACCTGCTCTGACTCAAGATTGTTTCTCAAGAAAATTCTGTCCCCTGATTTATGAAGGTTTGACATGAATTCACAAAAAGTTTTCATTCACACTCACATGTTCAGCATTCACTGATAGAAAAATCGCACTATTACAAGGGTAAGGTCATAAATCAGCTCTATCGTTGTGGCGGTTCTTTTCTTCACAAGCTCTGGAAGCCTTGGTAGTTCTTCCAGGCTGCCGAAGGAGGCGCTGTAGCAGACGACTTGTCGTCCGAGTAGGACTCGAGGCAGTCCTGGGGGAGCGGTGTGAGGGAAGTAGGAGCTCCAGAGGGACTCCTTGGACTCCCTTGGTTTAGCCCGGAGTGAGTGAGGGGAGTGTGAGTGAGGGAGGAGTGAGAGAGGGCTGCTGAGTGAGCGTGGTTGTTGAGCGAAGAGACGCCGCTGTTCAGTGATGATGAACTTAAAGATACGAGGTGATGAGATGAGCTCAGGGGTGATGATCCAAGTGATGAGCCCAGCGGGGATGAGCTCAAACCTGAGGAAGCTGAGTGATGGTGTGAGCTCAGGTGCTGGTGGTGCACGGAACTCATCGGATTTAGGGAGTTCATCGAACTCATCTGCAACTCAGAGAAGACAATAGTTCTAGAATAACACGAGTGAGCCCAAAATTTCTAAATCTTCGATTAAATTATTGACAGGTTATAGCATATTTTCAATGTGTGGGTTGTGTTCATGGAACACGTTATTTTAAGGTTGCAGAACGAGCTTTATTGAGTCCTTAAACTGGTTTAATTATACGTTGGTTCATCCAAAAGTCGAGTGATTGACACCATAATAACAAAACAAATTTTGGTTTTAAAACTTGGCTTGTTCAGTAGACTCGGAATTTCACTTTCAGGAGTTACTGAAAGTTTAAAACTTGAAACCTTTTAACGAAAATGATGACCTCATACTTAGAGATAATAGCTTACCTATAAACTACACGTCTTGCTTTTCGTCAGCATTTTATGCTAGTTTATCAAAAGAATTTTAATGATCCCTTGATATTTTTAAAAGTTGTTATTTCCATATTTCAATTTATTTAAGCTTAGGCTTGACACATTAAAATAAATTGCTGCAGCTACTATGCTTCTGCACCGTGAATTATGGCACAAAACCTTGTTTTATTTACCTGAGAGTGAGTCATAGGCGCCAGATAGTCCATGTTGGTGTAGTACGAATGCGCTCCGTACCCCTGATAGCATGCCCCTCCATAGCCTCCTCTCTCCAGCCCTCCACCCCCCATCAGTTCCCCCATCGCAGGTAAAGAGGATGCCTGATGGGGGATACCTGCTGGGGACCAGATCGAGTTGTAGGGCGTCGA
>VCRD01004594.1:32100-43669 GCA_006783055.1 Trinorchestia longiramus
GCTTGGCTACTGCGGGTTGCTTGGCTACTGCGGGTTGCTTTGCCTACTGTGGGTTGCTTTGTCTACTGTGGGTTGCTTGGCCATTGTAGGTTTTCAATATGCATATTTTTTTACTAATACATATATTCATAGAGTGGCAAGTACAGACCCAGTACGACATTGGTCATAGCAGACGTGATCTACTTATTTTAATTATTTGCATTCTTGAATAACTATGTTTATTGCCATATCCACTGGCTACTTGAGTGCTTTCGCGTTATTATCATAGTGGTATATTTTTCAACTAGATTGAGTGGATTCTATCCTTCTACTCTTTGACCTCGTAAACCAGGTCGTAGAAACTTAAGTCTTGTGTTTGCATCGCAATGCAGTTGCAAAAGTTCAGGTGTGAAAATACTGAGAGGAAGTCTCTTACGGAGAAGCTCTCTCATTAATGGATACGTAGCTGCTTCAACACAGATGAACTGTTTGTGACGTTGGGGATTTTCAGATCTGAGAATGTCAAGGTATTCTACAAGACTGCATTCCATACTACACCTCTGTGATGCACGGAAGGTTCTTCGTAATAGCGTACAGCTAAACAAAGGTACATTGCTTTCAAATACGCTGTTTGCGGTTCAAATCACAGAAATATTTAGCATACACGGGTGTGCATATTTTGCTGTGTGGTCGCACCATTCATGCCAACCAAATAGTTTATCAATCTTAGATAAAAAAGCAAAGGCTGGAATTTACATAAAACAGGTCATTGAATAAATGTAGATAGGATTTTCATCTTAAGTTTTTATAGTGGTCATTATACGAGACTAGAACTCGAAAAATTGTGTATTTCCTGTAGTATGCTCTAAGAGTGAAAAAACTGGTTTTAGTTGTGATGTACGCCACAAAGATCAGTACCTCAACTGACTACTAAATGATCGCAGACCTTTATTTTTGTTTCATAAAAGTGAAAACTTATCGCTAACCTCTCGAAGACTGTTATGAAGTGAAATTACTGTAAACTTGAAGTCATTCATGAATATAGTCATTTTATCTTCTCAGTGCATCGAATAGACCTTTCGGGTCTGCATCTGTTGTACGAAAATGAAAGGTTTCTGTTTTTTATATTATGATCCTTAAAAACTTTGAAGAGTTGAGGTTCGAGTGAATTATACGGCACTTGAAACGTAACAGGCAACCGGAGAAGCCTTTGCACCCTCCATTGGGGCTATTAGGCAGCTTAGCGAAAGGGGAACTCCCTCTGTTTGCAAGAGCCCCAATGTTAACATTCCGAGAACAATTTAATGGCTAAACTGCGAATACAAATCCTTTTGCCTCGTTGCTTTTGAAATGTTTCCTTGGGCTGCCGTGGAGTATTGTTTCTTTGAATAGATGATTAGAGTTAAAAGGCGTAATATGAAAAAAGTCACAGTCAAAATGTCAATATATCGCAGGGACTTTAATTAACACAAGATTCCAAAGGGCGTCATTTATGTAGCGATAAAATAACCACTAACAAAGACAATTGTGTGCAATCAGTTAAATAAACTCGGAAACAATCTCAAATGGCATTTGCAATAATTACAAGTCGCAGTACAAATGTCGGTGCTTTTTTCTAAAATTTAATTTCACTAGGTGATGCCTCTAACTGGTTTGTCATGTTTGATACATTATTACAGCATATTCCTTGCGTTACTCGTACGAAATCATACTAATCCTACTATACTATTTTTAACAAATTGTTGCATTTATGTTGCTCTTTGTCACTCACTGTCAATAGAATTTCCCTGATTCATAACATGGTTCTTCTTCGCCACACTTCGACTCGTATCTCCACCTGCTCATCAGATGTATTCTATTCATCGTTTATTTGAAAACGACGCAAACAATATGAGTCAATTTTCGATAATACCAAGTCAACTTTTTGAGCTCCTCCCCAAACCAATTAAAAATAAATTTAATATTTTCGCTTTCAATTTCTGCCTCATTTTTTCTGCTGAATTTAGAAAAAATTCTCAGTTTGTCCTTTACCATTGGGAGCACATGCATGCCAGATTGACGCATACGTCCCATTAAAGGACTCGTCTTCAATATTATGTTCCTGAAGAAACTTATAGCGGTCAAACCCTCGGCAATCTTACTCGACAACACCAACATGAAGCCATCTCTTCTCTCTATTTGCTCTCTCCCCATTTTCCACGTCAGTTTTTCTTTTCCGCTTCATTCTTTAACAGGTTTCCATTCTATCACCCATACCTAATTCACCTTTCAAAACTTTGCTGAAAATTAAAATTTACTCGTCCAAAAATGAAATTATGCTTTCCTACGCATTAGATCTCGCAATCTTCGCCTCAAAATCTTTTATTTCATTAAACTAGGAAACAAGATATGTACTTCTTCTGCCATACTTCCAAATCACTCGTACCTCATTCTCCTTATTCCTACTTGTAGTCATGATTCCATACGTTTCCTCACTCCTTCATGGCAGTGTGCACTGCGTGTAATTACTTCTAGATTCCAGTCTATATGTTGAGGGTAGGCCATGCTCTGGAGCTCTTCTCAGTGGACAGGCCGCTTTTAATAGTGGCATGTACTGGTTGGTGCCCGTTGACGATATGGCGTTCCTTGAACGTATTCTGAGTTACAACAGTTAGCGACGCTGGCTCTAAGAATAAGACGAGTGTTAAGTTTGAGGTTAGGATGGACTTTTTCCTTTTTCCCATCTGCTCTGAGAAACTTGAAAGGTTAGTAATTTCAATGATCTCCAAATCAAACGCAATAATTCCTTCAGCCTTTCTTTTTTGTTTCATTTTTCTTTACAAAGTAATCGCTCTTCGTAAGAATGCCCCTACAAATCTGTCTGAGTAAAATAATTCAATATAATATGGTATTGTACTGTGTAAATTATGCGATACATATGTTTCATAATTATTTATTTTTACTCTATATTCTGAAGACACCCTCATTTCTACCTTTAGTCATTTTATCTCCACACTTCACTCTGCAAGCTCAAGACAACAGATTTTGCAACCACACAGCACCCTTTTTTACTCAGCTCATCGCTCTCATGATCATTTTTCTATCCTCATACTGCATATCCAAATTCAATCACTCTTACCTACGTTCATTTCTGTCCCTCTTTCGCTCATTGGAAACACACATACTCATTCCTATACTTTCTTCCTAACCCTCACTCCACACATTCAAGACTCTCCTAGTTATAACTACCCTCACTCAACACTGCGTCCAGCTCAGAGGCACTTGTGAACCGAACTCCAGGAGACTTTTGTGCCGTGGCTGCACAATTTCTTTGACTCGTTCAGCAAGTCTCGCCAAGTGAGGATGATGGAGGGGAGCACATGCTCTCTAAGAGCGCTTCTTTCCAATAGGTTTTGTGGAGGCGATCGTCGACGAGCAAAAAGAATCCCACAAAGACCACTTCAATAGGAGCCCTTGGCTGACAGAATTTTTGATCGCTTCCTACCGCAGCTTTCTCGATTTTTCCTGGAGTTTTGCGTTTGGCGATCGAGGGAGGTTTATTCTCCAGCTTCTATAAGAAAGCCTTTCATCGAACTTTGAAAGTTATTGAGACCATTTTTATTGATGTACTTGAGGGAGGTATTCACGTTCGCAGAGTTTCAAGAAATAGTGAATTCAATCCAATACCCAGAATTTCTTTCTGGCTTACAACCTATAAAAACTTTTATTTCCAGCGTGATACTGTGCAACCTTTAGAAGTCAAAAATTATTCTTTAGAAGTTTTGTGTGCAGTATTCCCGAATAGATTCCTTTTCAATATTTCTCATGAAAGACCATCTAGTTACGAAAGATTGAGAAATTTTGCAGTTTACAGAGGCAACGCCGTATTTTATGAAGTATGCAGATCCATGCAATATATTTCAAGGACAGTTGTTATGTTATTAATTTTCTCAATATCAATTACTGTTTGTTTTATTTCATTGATTAGAAGAAAATTTGATCATATTTACTCAGGATTCTAGATTCTTGATTCCGAACCCCTATTATTTTTTTCATGGTGTTACTCAGGCGAAATAATATTCCAAATATGTAGAATGTCGCAAAAATATTTTACCATTATCTCTTCCCTGAAATGGGTAGAGTTACTTCCTTTCCTGAAAGAAGGTATTTCAGTAAAATAGATCTGCTAGACTATTTTTTTAATAAAACATTATTCGAGAGTCGCATCGATTTACACACATGTTTAATATCAGTATCAGCTCATGTTTATCTTCAGTGATGGACACGGTTAGAAAATTAAACCTTTAGCGATAGCAAATTTCAATAAATGCTCATAGTTGCTGGTACAATAAGTGCTCGAAAAATTTCCAATGCTCATCCTCATTAACAGCTCATGATGGGCTCGATTATTATAAATGCATAGTTCTACAAACGTTTATTATTTATTCGTACACAAATGTTAGTAATTTAAAGGCCCACAAATACTAGTTATTTACTCATATAGGTCTGTAACTGTTAATAATTCGTAGGTCGACAGTTCTAACTGAGACTGTCTAACTACTCTACAGCTCCCTGTTCACGTTAGGGGAGTATATTAAAATAATTTCTTTTTGTTGTTAGTTGCTTTTCACTTTCGTGAGTTCGTGGCATCGGCGAACAAATTCAAATCTCATGGCAGTGAAAGTATTATATACGAATATTCTTTTTCCTCGGCATGGAAATATACTCTTTTAAAGTTTTAACAAAATAACCACAGTTGTTTTGAGATCAAAATCCGTTTCGAAATTTGTGATTAGCGTTCCTATTACTAGCTGTCAGACTCGAAGTTGTACTTTGCTTAATATTAATTAAAAAAACACTATCGATGTATTAGCCTGTGTTTGATGTATGCAACAATTTAGTCAACGAAGATGTAGTAGAAGAGCTAGACGTGGATACAAACGTCGTGTATTAAATTTTTGACGATTGGTTAAACTTTTGGAAACAAAAATCAAGATACTATTAAGAAAATTTAACTTCTGTAGTTTAGATTTTACTTTTCCGTAGTTCTTTACTCATGCAAATACTTGAATCGCCAAGTGGTAAATGAAACTACCCTTATGCGATACATTTTCGTGGTGAAGAAAAAGGTTTTCGTACCTTGGTGAAATACAAAAACACGTAACTTTTACACTCTTTTACTATTAACTTATTCTCGCTCATCATCCATTAAAGGGTGTCAAATCTGACTCGTTATGCGAGGCTTTTACATTCAGAAGCGCCTTCAAATCCATACTGAAATGAGCTCATCATTCCTTAATGAAGGCGGACATGTCAACGAATGGTGAGCGTTTAACAAGGGCGAAGCAAGCTGCTGAAACCTCCGCAAGCTTTTCGCTAAGAGGATGATGGCAATTAGTACTGAGAGAGATTGCACTAGCACCCATAAATTAACATGCAAGCGCTGAACGTCATGACCGTCAATTTAAACTCGCTTAGATTGCATGAATGATGAAGATATGTTTCTGCTTTATGTCATAAACGGATATTAATATCTAACGCGCTGAATCAGCTTTAAATTTTGGTGTGGATATATTTCTATTAAGCGTGATGAAGGCGTATGAACGGTTTTACAAATGAAGCCAGTACTAAGACGTACGGCGAATTTAGAGATTCGTTACTGTCACCACATGTGCCTACGTATGAACGGAACCGGGCCTGCATGATGACGTTTGTGATGAAGACATATTTTACGCGTGCACTGCATCCTGCTTTTGATATGAGTGGCTATTCAAAAAGGGTTTGGAATCCTACATGCAAACGTTTATAAATTCTTCTTCGGCAATTTTTTGCCGTTAGCTCTAATTTTTTTGTATAGAAGCATGAAGTGGTGGATGTTCGGCTGCCAATTAATAAAGGTTTCTCTCGTAAATCTGTCAGTGTAGATTTCTGTTAATGAGACGGAAATTCAAAGGTTTCAGATCCTGCATGAAATGCATTCAAGCTTTTCTGAGAGGACTGAGTACGGGAGCTGCATTTTAAGTGCGAGGGTTGATTGTACGATGGTGCTCCGCTGCTTGACTGTCGTCATGCTCAGCAAATGATTTAAATTTTCCAAGAGCGCGCTCGCAAAGTTGATGCATTTTGGTTACTCTTTTGAATGAGAACCTAATCATCTCTTACGGTCGTTCAGATATTTCTAGAGACAGTAGCTTTAAACACTACAAGGAATATTATTCAAAATTATGTTTAACGCAAACGAAGTTTTGATATTATGAGCAACGCTAAAATTTAAATCATGCATGACGACAGCAACCCATGCATACGGCCACGTGTGCGACCGCTTGAAGTTGCGATAAAAGGCAGATATGATAGGAGAGGCGCAAACTAATTGAATATAATCGCATTAGTAAGTCCAACTGACTCTATTGCAAAATTATGTTCATAGTTTACGAAAAGTTTTGTTCTATTTTTAGAAAAGGTAACTACTTATGTTAAAGGAAGGAAAAGTTCACTTCTACGTGCTGCGAGGGCAAACATCTTTTAGTTTTGTTGATGTTCATCGACCAATTTGTTATTTACGATATTTTTCACGTTGACCATACTGCACCTGGGTTCAAAGTAACCTTTATCCTTGGTGCTAATGGTATATTTTATGTATGTACACGTTATTAGGATGTGAAGTAAACTTCTTACTTTAGACTAGAAGGAGGCCTGTGATTTGAAATCATGTTACTTCTAAGTACATAGGTATTCTACATAGTCATTTTAATGTTCAATTTATTTAAAGCATAATTCAGTTGTCTGAAGAATCGCTGGAGAAACGTCGCAGCATCTCCAAATTTTTTGTATGTATACACGCATGACCAGATGAGTTTTGTAGGTACAGTACTTAAACAATACTTGAACTTGGAACAAAGACACCTAAATGTCCTGTCAACCAATACGAAACGCTACAATCGTTTAATATAATTTCATCTGAAGTGAAATGCCTAATTCCTCACGGAAATTTCCTTCCACGTATTAACGCCTGTCAAACGCACGTGCATAAATGAAAACCGCATCAACTAATACGAGGAATTCTTTTTCTGACTCTCTCCGTAAAGTCAAACCCGAGAGACTTTTCATCGAGTTCGTGAAAACGTGAGGACTCCCTCGAGGAAGTTTGACTTCGACACTGCGCGTCGCTTCGATTTGCTGCTACATCCCATCTGCCAATATTTGAACAAGTTTTTTATGGACTCTCCAGCCATGAGACGGAGCGAATAGCTGCAGACGAAGAGCTTGGATAAAGTTGGTCGTATGATATTCGAACATGACATAAAAATCACGCTTTGGTTGTAGGGAAATATATTTGTTGGGTCACCTTCCCTTAGAAATCGTACGTGGTCTTTGCTAATTTTTAGCATCCTGCATGTGTCGGAGACCGAAAGATATCGTGATGGATGGAGCTCTAACTAAACTTCATTCGCGCTCATGCACTCCGTATTCAGTATACAGAAATGAATTTTTATAGGTGATCCAGGTGTGTGTTATCTTTTAACTCTTCCTATTCTTGTGGTACACATTTCACACCTTCAAAGAGGTCATGTTTAATGCTTGGTGGAAAGAAAGCATATCACTTTTCAAAATTGAGTTCCTGCACAGCTCAGCAACTCAAAATTTGTACTACCATCATAAAAGTAAGGAAATGTCTCTAGGAATCTATAAATTTCTGAGCATGATACACATTTCTTTCCTTCCGAAGTATGAGCCAGATAGTGTTAAAACGTAATGTAACGAGAATCAATTCTGAAATCGGCAAACAAAACTGATTCTCGTATATTATTTTCTCGTGTTGTTTTTTGTATATTTGTTGCAACTCTTAAGCATGAAATTTTTATTTTACATGATCGCTTCAACGATAAATTTGTGATTGATGCTTGTGACGTTTTCTGTAAATCCTACAATACCGTACATGGCTGCAAATTATTAAGCAGCTCAGGCTTCTGATCTATCTGTCTCCGCTAAATATTCAACAACCTTCAGTAATTTATCATTCAGACTGTCTCTCTCATGAATGATCTAAGAGTGACTTGTAGAAAAAGCAAAAAAATCCATTGTTGGAGTATCTTACAGGCACTTGTGCATCGAATCGCATGCTAATGAGCACCTTTCTTGCTTGAAGCTATGTAAATCTGATGTAATTATCAGCGTTGTGTGTATTTTCGAAGACTTAAATAGGCCAACAGCTGTTTTCGTGTAAATTTACCCTGTCATTTATTTAAATCATAATCAACGCTAGAAATAATGAATTCTTATGTTTGGAATTAATTTGAGCAACACAAAAAGTTTACAGTTACTACATCTAGGATTTCAGAGCCGGAATATGAACGGAGCTGTGATCAATTTTCACTGCAGTAAACTATGCGTTGTGTCTCAGTGTATGAATAGATGCTCATTCTTCCATCTTTTATCATATACAGGGTGTCTCAAAAAAATGTACTCGCCCTTTAACCGTTGCTAACATGCTGTCTTCTTTGTGTTGCAGGTGTGAGGTTCGAACTTTTGCGAACATGATTAAATGTGATTAAAAAATCATGTTCGCAAAGGATCGAACCTCACACCTGCAACACAAAGAAGACAGCATGTTAGCAATGGTTAAAGGGTGAATACATTTTTTTGAGACACCCTGCATATTGTTTGATATTCATAAGTTACTGGTGAATCATCGAACGATAAAGAACCTTGAATTAGAAAATAAGTTGCTTTAAAAAATAAAATAAAATGGGATTCATCAGTAATCAATTTACAATCGAAGCAGGGCTCACGATGATTCACATCATAACTCGCTACTGCAAATAAATTTATTGACAATGATTTTCTTGATTCAAGTAAAATAATTGTTTTAAAATAATTTACAGAAATTAGTTGAGAAACGATCTTGAAATGAGGGGTGCTTCCAACCGAACCATGATCTTAACATACCGCCCAGACAACCTGTAAATGGTTCTGTGACAAGAATATCAATGTATTAATATCGCTTAGCTAGTCACCGGATTTAAATCCTGTAGAAGATTAATAGAGACAACTTAAAATTCAGATCAACTCGAGACGAGTGTCTAGTCTTAATGAATTGATATACTGTCTCCAAACAAGAGTGGGCAAAGATTTTGCTTATATTTTTCCAGCAGGTGTTAAAAATTCACAAAAATCATTTAAGATCAATATTAGCCAACAGAGGGCACTAAATAAAGTTTAAATGCATTGATTTCTGGGCTAAATTCTTTTTTCGCCTTCTTTTAATTTGTGTAAAAATTAATAATACTCGACACATCGTAGTTTTGTCACTCGGTAATGTTAATTGTAGTTTGTATTGTATTTTGTGTAAGTTTTGTGGTTACATCTCTTCAAAAATTAACATGGTAAAATTTTAACTATCAAAGTACTTATTTCCCTTCACTGTACATCTTGAAAAACGTTGGAGATAACAAAATTGAAGAATTCCCATATTTTAGCAAACAATAGTGGATCAAAGCCGGAAACATAGGTTTTCGAAATTCATAGGCTATGCTACTTTGCTAGGTGGGATATCTGACCACAGCTAAATAATTAGCAAAAATTCTGACACCTTTTGTCACTGTGTCCTTGCTATCATCAGCGGCGACACCTGCGTGCAGCCTATGCGTTCATCACAAAAAATATTTCTTGTGGCTTGTTCTAATCCCTTCTGCGACAACAGCCTCAGACAGATAAAAATCTTGCTATGCATCATCATTATCAAAAGAGCTTGCTATCATTGTGCGTCTTAACCAACGGCAGCGGCGACCCCGGGCCGAAAACAACGTCGGGAACGCACAACCTACACTAGAGCTCAGCTGGACATCTTGGAGAGCCTGTTCGGCAAGACGCGCTACCCAGACATCTTCATGAGGGAGGAAGTCGCTATCAAGATTAACCTGCCCGAGAGCAGAATACAGGTAAAGCCCTAAATTTTGTATGTGTGGGTCATTATAATTTTAACTAGTATTAAACTTTCATTCATTGAAGAAAATATGTTAAACTTTGCCGACATAAAATATTAAATAATAGTAGCTTGTCTGTCTCACCTGGTCCAACTCGTTAGTCGTTCATGCATGCACCTTATTTACTTGTTGCTTTTTCTAGTCGTGTGAGTCAAACAGGTGTTCGTCCATTAAATCATACATAGAACATGCACGACCTTTCAGAAACCTAGCTTCAGGCAAGTGCGAGATGTTTTTGAAGTTTTAATTACTATCACAGAAAATGGTGTTCAAGACAGTAGCAGTGTTGTAGGGGGTCAAATTTAACTACTAAATCATTTTTATGCCAGGACGACGGTCCCGATGTTTTCATCATAAAACACCGTATTTTTCCACGTCAAAGCTGTCAGGTCAAACAATTGTAAGTAAAAATACAAATCTAAAATTTTAGTTATAACAATCATATGTTGTTTTTGCTTCATGAAAGCGATAATTCTTCCCCTTAGGCTGTTGTTTGTAGGTTATGGTTGTCTTGGTGGGGCCCTCTTCAAGTCTGGTTGGATGATCAGTCAAAAATTTCTTCGATGACGCATACAAATTTAACACGACACTACGTAGTAGACGCGAGGGTTTTCGTATCATCAAGACTGCATCTCCTCGAGCTTTCCAATTAGAGCAAGCACATACGAAATTTACCTCTTCAAAAATAAAACGTTTGTAGGAACTTTGAACAGGAAATTTAAGAATAATTTGAACATGATTCATTCTCATCAGAATGATAACTGGGAACATGTACTTTGAACTAAGATTTGAATTTCCAAATTCCGAACTGAACAGCTAAAGACAAGCATTTATCTTTAACATGGCGTGACCAATAAGTAGCATTAATTTACCATAAGTAACTATCATATTTCATCCTATTAACGCATAATTTTTATTTACCGGGTAATCATTACAGTTTGATTTATTGATTTTAAGATTACACCTCTGCTTGGGAGTAACTGATCTTACGCTTCAACGTGGTTCTTTTTACAATAAAGTTGACACTACGCATTCTAATTTCAGTTGTACTGAGGTGGTAGGGATAATAATATAGATTATTATATCCAAAAGAGTAGCAGATTTTCCTCGAATTTTCTTTCGAGCAAAAAAGTTATTTTCTTCGAAGAAAGTTCACTGTAACATTCTTTCTTTTACTTTCCAAAGGCAGAGTAATTTACTTCAAACCGAACGTGAAATTTCGGTCCAACAGATGAATAAGAGATAACTATTTGAGTGCAACAACACAAATTTAAAACATTCCATCATGTTTACATCACTTATGTTTAATTTTCTATTCATTACTTCGTTTGATTTCCTTGTCCTTGTACTGGATGTACTCTCAATATTGGCTGTTATAATAGTTACCAGACATCACTCGTTTGCGGGACATGCTTTGCATTCCTCAAGCTATGCCTCGCTTTTTCTGCCTGTATCTCTGGTACCTTTTAATATCCCATTTTGATTTATTTCTAATTCCTTTCCTTGATCTTTCCCTTCCCTTCTCTTCCATTTCATCGCCCCCTTTCTCCCCTCCCTTCACCAGACGCCATTTTGTAGTGGCCGTCTCCTGACCTCCTCCAGTGGTGCTTGTAAGACTGAGTCCCTTC
>VCRD01004595.1:0-13824 GCA_006783055.1 Trinorchestia longiramus
AGATACAGTGTGCATTAAATATGTAGACTATTAAACCCACACGTTAAAAAATTACGGGTTTTTCTAAATTTTTCGTTTGATGTGCCAGTGGACGCGAGCTTTGCGACGGAGTTTCCACTTGGGAGGCTGTGCCTTTGGTATCCACAATACAATGCTTGCAATGCATGTATACAATGCCGAATTTCTCTTATCTAAGTCCTTAAGAGCATGACAGAGAGACGGACCAACCAAGCATACAAGCGAGCAATAAATTGTGTAGTTATACGGAAAAATCTGCACGATCTGTGTCCTCTGCCGCAATGCAGGTCTGACCTCTGCTTTTATTTAAATCTATTTGCTGTACGGGGCCTTCGCTTACCGGCCTCATATGATGTACATTAGCACTTTCTCACAGCTTTCGTAGTGTAAATTAATTTTAGCGAAGCATTTCCTGCTTTGTCCATTCAAAAATTTCAGTTTGGTGCAGTGACGATTGCTCCAGGGACGTGGTTGCGTGTAAAAACTATAAAGCGTCTATATTTCGACCATTGCGCTGCAAAACTACAACTGAGTTCTACGAAATGAACTCTCAGAAATTAAATTTATCTTAGTTTAGTTATTCACTTATTCCTAGCTTGATAAAAGGAGGTGAAGACATTTGTGTTTCACTCTTTCCTGCCTGCCCTTTGTCCCTCCCTCTCTCCCTCCCAAGTAGAGAAAGAAATCTGAAATGAGACGTGAATCATAAAATACGAAATAACATCAGAGAATGATGCTACATTATCTAAAAAACTAGTGTAACACCATGCACAGCAATGATACAAAAATTAGCTCTGAAAAATTGTTGTTTGTGTTGTTTGAGGATGTGAAGTAACATGTGGTGCACCTGCTTGTCTTGAAACTCACAATCTGCGAGCCGAATATTTGTTGGGCTTTCAAATGCTCTTTGAAGGAACGTCTTTATCAATAGGATAACAAGTGCAGCAACACTTCGGTAAACTGTTGTTATTGTGAAATGGCTTTATCAGACCTTTTCGCTGTACTTTGTTCTGAAAATCTTTGCAATATTTCCACGAAGCCGGTGAGGTGATCTTGGTTCATCATGCAACAAAAATATTGAAACCTTCGTTCTTGCGATAATAGTAAAGCAAAAGATCAACATTGTAAGCATTATATTTGTCATTGTCTGAATTAATCCAAACTTTTGGTTGCAGTAAGGCTCAAAAAACCCGACAGCAAAGACTGAGATGAAATAACTAATTGTTTCTGCCAGACGCCATCTATCTGAATATGGCATAGGCAAGTTATCCATCTAAGGTAGTAGTGACAGAGTGCTAGGGTGGAGGTGGGAGGAGAGGAAGAAATAGCTTAAAGGATTGGTTTAAATTAGAAAAGGAAATTGAGGGTGAAATGGGAGGAAGAAAGAGAGAAAGGGGATAGATGGAAGAAGTTGACGTTGAGGGAAAAAGTAAATGAGGTGAAGTAAAAAAATATGAGAGAAAGAAAAAGAGGTGAGGAGAGGAGGAGCATGTGAATAGAAGAAAAGAATGTGAGGAGAAGGAAAGGATGTGGAGAGAAAGAAATGTGGTAGGGAGATGAGAAGAAAGTATGGAGGAGGGAAAAAGGCTAGGAGGAGGGAAAGTGGATAGATAGGAAAATGGTATGTATAGAGAAGGGAAGAGGGTATGGTTAAACGAAATTATACTGAAAGAAAGGAAGCAGGGTGAAGAAGAGAAGCTGGGTACGATAGGCAGGAGGTCCTAGCTCCGCTGAAGACCCTGTCCTTGTAAGGGCACACGCTGGCCTCCAAACCTGGCGCCAGTGTAATGACTGTTTAGCTGCACCAGCACAAAATATTGTTTGTTACCAGCACCAGACGAGCACAACCGTGCATAGGAATAATGAAGTGGTGCGTATGTGTTCACCTCGCTTGAATAAATCCAGTGTGGTAACCACTTCACCACAAGGACCTTAATTGATTCAAAAAATGGGAGTTGATATTATACATGATAATTTGCGTTAAATGTGTGTTTCAAAATTCTCAAGATAAAAAATTAAAAGTTACGCATCCCGTAACTTTTAAAAATAAAATGTGCAATCTTATGGGATGAAATATGACAATGAAAATTTGACTCAAATGTCTAAGATTTCATGCATTAATTAGCAGAAGGTTCAATTATTTAGGAACTACTGTACACAGCTCTGTATCGCACGCCCAGGAAAACGAGCGTGCACAAGCGAGGTATGTTCATACGCCTTAGTCAACAAAAAACTTAAAGAGTTCAGAAACACAGATGAAGCTGGCTTAAAAACATGAGCTCGTTTTGTATTTATTCCGTAGTTAAAGTTATTCTACGAAAAATTGGTCCAACACCAAAAAGAGAAATCATACTTTCCGAAAAAGAAATTTCGATTACTTTTTATCCAGCAACATTTAAAACTTCTGAAAAATTAGATGAAACCATGAAAAGTTTGCATAGAAAAGTATTCAAACCATTAGAAAATTTACTGACGTTTTCGAAGCCTTTTATAATAGAAAATTTCAGGTCATTGCGGAATTAGTAAAAAGAATAAGTAAAAGAAACCACGAGCAGCACAAGCACCTCGGACGCTGCCTCGTGGTGACTGTCCTGCACTTCATCGCACACTATTTTTGAACCTTTGATTTAACCCCACAAGAATTTATACTCTTTACGCCGTTTGAAATCATAGTAAGCCAACCAACCAGCACGGTGGCTCATACTGAATTTATAGTCGGTGAAGATGGTCTAATTAAATTTTATTATTGATTGCATTTTTTCAGTTGTTTCTGATTTTTTCTCATCGAAGACGTATATGTCACTTCATTCAATTTTTTTAATTGCAGAATAGAACAAGTCATTATAAACTATCAAGTGCACTTCATCACCTTCATATAAAAAAATTTACTTCGGTGAGTGATGGTCTTCTCTAGCTTCGAATTACCACACCATCACCAAAAACGTACTACCACACCCTCAACATAGCAATAAAACGAATGCAACAAATATAAACCCATTTAGAGATGAAAGACAGAATTCAAAGACCAATCGTGAACAAGGAAATAACAAAATCAACTACCCAAGGCACCCTATCGACAAAATGAATGCAGAACAAGTGAGCATACCGAAATTGACAATACCGATCAAAATATAGGACAACTAAAAATATTGCTTGGCAACGTAGAAAAGATCGTATTGAAAATGCAGGAAATGCAAGCCATTGCGTCAACGTTCTCGAACGACATCATAGTTGTCAATGAAACGTGGTTAGACCTAAATGGAAGAGATCTCCTAGCAAAAGTCTCCTTGGGAGTATACGCTTACTACAATGTCGACATACGCCTGCTGTCGATTTCTCGCAGCAATACATAGAGGTGGGATTTCCATTATTTACATCAAAGAAAAGCTGTGACCTCAAATCAAAACAAAACGAGTAACAGCAAAAATGGAAATACTACATCCCACCATCCAACCGTAGCCTACAAAAACTATCAAAACTATACTCGCATACCGGAACCAAACCTGCCGAGCAATTGACGATGACAAATTCTATGGCTTCCTTGATAATATCCTCAGTACTCCTCACGAAACACTAATCTTGGAAAACTTCAATCTGGCCTTCATAAACTGGACTACTCGTCAAAGACGCGCATGCAGATCTAAGCTCATTGATCTGATGTATACAAATTCCATACAACAACACGTCATCGAACCGACGAAACAATACGATATTCCTGACCTCAAGACAACCCTGCACCTCAGAAAAATTGGATTACAAATTACGGACAAGATTGGTGATCACCAAATGATGAACTTCGCGCTCGAAGTCCACCACCCTAACACAAGGACTCGACAGAAAATCGTCCTCGACTACAAACTGACAAACTTCGAACTATTGAAAGAGGAGCTCAGCAGCATTGACTCCAAAAGACTGATGGGGAATAAAAAAACGAAAAATGCTACATGATGCTCGAAGAAAAAATTCCAACCGACACAAAACACCATGTCCTAACAAAGCTTATGAAGCCAGCCAATAAACTTCCTTAGTTTTCACAAAAAATTAAATGCTGTACATATAAATGACAGACAATAGTCATATAGAAGACTTAAACGATACCAAACAGAACTCTATTGTCAAGAACATATCCCCACCTGCAGGGCCGTTAAGTTAACGATAAAATTTACAAAACAAAATGAAGAAATTTCAGTTGGAGCACAATTCAAAACTGACCCGAAGAGCTTCTACAAATATGTAAACGACAGGCGACTCAACAGAGACACTATTGGACCACCGATTAATCCCGAGGGCTCAATTCAAACGGACAACAAAATCAAAGCCAGAATTCTTAATACGTACTTCACTTCAGTGTTCACTCGTAAAGATACAACTGAAATCCTGCAACCTCATGCTTTAAATCCTCAGGAAATCATGACAGATGTGTATTTACAGTAGAAGAGGTAGAAAAACGGCTAAGCATTTTAAACTCATATAAGTCGACTGGACCCGGCGCCCTTGCTCCCTGGATACTCAAAGAAACAACGGAAGTAATTAGCGAACCCTTAGCAAACATCTTCACACGATCATTTGAAACTGGGATAGTTTCTGAGGATTTGAAAATAGTATTTGAGAGTAAACTGCTGCTTTCTACCCTTTTTTCAGTTTTGTTTCCCTGTGATTTATAGGCTGCAGGGGTCGAGCCAAATATTTAGACAATAATAATTGTTAGTCGTGCTGCTTGAAATTCTAGTCGCGTTTCAATTATAGTGAAGCTTGTTTCTCGTATGACAGTACAGCGCACGCACACTTTAAGGGAACGTTAAGATTATAACTCTTAATGAATTATATCTTAACGTCTATTAAGTACACTCAATCTACGAGTACATTGATTCTTCAATACTTAAATTCAGTTTTAAGAGAAAAGTATTTACTAAAGTATTTAACCCTTTCGAGACGGCTTTCAGGTGTTTTTGGGACATATTTAACCATCCAGACTTATTTAAATTTGTGCTGGGACAAATGTGTCCCGGCAGACACGAAAGGGTTAAATACTTTTCACGTATGTAGTATTTAGTATATAAATACATTTGAAAAACCTAGTATTTAAATACATTTAATGTATTTAGCGCCCCTCACTGAACCCAGCAACATCGCTGGTAAGTAATTTTTTAATAGAATATTCATACCTAAATAAACTATATTCCACTTTATTGACTGAAAAGAAAAACTCTACGCTGTGAGAACGCATATAATTTTACTACTATTTCAAAATTATTCCCAAGCATAAACGTATCAGAGCATCAAATTGGTTTTCATCGCTAAATACGATATTTTTATGCTTGGGTGCAGCCTCGTTTACACCTGGTATACATGCGTACATGCGTAGGTGTTCACTGCACTTAGCCACCCTCCTGCAACACCTGGTGTACATGCGTACGCTTAACCACCCTCCTGCAATACCTGGTGTACATGCGTGCGCTTAACCACCCTCCTGCAACACCTGGTGTACATGCGTACGCTTAACCACCCTCCTGCAACACCTGGTGTACATGCGTACACTTAACCACCCTCCTGCAACAGCTGGTGTACATGCGTACGCTTAACCACCCTCCCAATTACCTCGCTCACCCAATCAACTCAATTCAATCAACTTGTTAGGCATATGGGACGTTTTGATGATCCTCTTCTTGTTCCCCAATCATAAATATATGCATATCATATTAATGATATTCTAAATATTGTTATTTACCATTACATTAGTCTCTAAAACCTACTTATAATGCCAACTTTTGTGGTATTAGTACGAAAACTTGAAAGAATTAATGACAGTAAATACAGCGGAAAGGCATGGCAAGGTATTAAAGCTTTTTACGGAAATGATCTACAGCAAAACACGATCTGATATCTTGGAGTCTCTTTTCAAGTAAAAGACCCGAGTTTTATACGCAAGACTGTCAAGTAAATCTTACAGGAGTTGGTGAGTTTCATCGAAGAACATCAAAACAGCTTAACCTTGTATAGAACTCTGAAGCTTATTTCATCTGACAGCACGTCTTCAGCACAAAGTTGGCCAGTAACGTGACCAACTGGAGGACAAGCAAGTCCCACCAGAGGAATCCTGGCACACTTCATGGCTATGCCGTCCTACATCAAACGCATTATTGATGTGCACTGTGCAACCTCTGCGTAGCTAGAGGAAGTTTTTCGTCACAGGCAAATGCACTTTTGGGGAGCTTCAGGTCACAGTATTGAAAAATAGTATGGCACTGAGAGTAAATTCACAGTTTTCTACAAAACCGGAGGTAAAATACAGAGGTGGTAAAAAAGGACGTAGAATATGGGTTCGGAATCTCTATTCTAATTAAGTAACCGCAATGGGTAACATTAACTCGCCGCTTTGACTATGGAAAATATTTGTTACTAAGAATGATAAACTTTGCCCTGAAACTGGATGTAGGCTAATGGTTGGGACAGCGATTTGTTTCGTTATTCTAGAAATTGATCAGCGTTACAATTTCATGAAGTAAATGTCGATCCTTCTTGAGTTTTATTCATATGTTAATCAATTATACGTAATAATACACATAATTCTGCAGTTTCATTTTTTGAAATTTTTCTTCGGCATAAAACATAGTTTATAAATCGTTTGAATATTCATTTCTCACAATAACATTTCTCAATTTTCCACTTTTGTGATGCATAAAAAGCATTGACTCCAGTTGGGGAGCAAAGCTTTATTAACACGATTATGATGAGGGAGAAAAAATATCTTTCTTTACTCTTATGCATGTGAGAAAACTAATATTTGATAGACCACGAAGAAGAAACGTATTTTCTGAGGTGACTGATGTTATGAGAACTGATTTGAATTGACCTCACCATATCATAACAAATAAGTATGATTATGTTCCAAAACACTTCTTGCGCGGCATAAAAAAAATGATACACTTGTTGAGAAACGTAGAAACTACAGTCAACGACGAAATTATTTGTGCAGCCACCAATGTTCTATACTTTTAGTCATTTTCAGAATTTAATGTTCGTATGCTTTCAAACTCTTTATATGTTATTAAGTGCATGAAAACGAATGTAAATCTCAGTTTTCACAATTGCAGATTTCATTTAACGAATTTAACAAGACCATCATTCAAAATAAGAATTGACAAAAACATTCGTATAATTAGAGCAAGGGAATATAATAACAACAGTAGTAGTCAAAAACATAACATTTATGCTTGATAACTTCGATCAAATGATTTTTATACTCTTCAATCAAATGTGACCATGTTTGTGCTAGGATATTATTCCATTCTTCAATGTCTACATGTTTCTAGTACTTTAAGGTATTGTGGAGGCCGATGATGCATTCGAACATTCATTTTTCACCGATAATTTTAAGTGAATTCCAGCCAAGACTTATCAAAAGCTGTGGTAAAGCTGTAAAATTATTTTTCTGGAGCCATGCTGTCACAGATTTGGACGAATGCTTTGAGTCATTGCCATGCTTAAATTTTAACCACTGGTCGAGCACAAGATTTTGCGTCGATAGTATGGAATTTTTATCAAATATCTTGAAAAAGTCATCAGATTTAATTATTCTTTTAATTGCAATTTAGATGTCAATCCCACTTGAGCGGAAACAATTCCCAAGCATCATGCAACGACCTCCAAGTCTATCTGTTGGCACTGTGTTCGTGAGTAGAGAAGCCTCACCTCTCTGGAGCCAAATCTTACCATTATTATTTCCATATAACAAAATTTTTGTTTCGTCACTACATAGTACTTATTTCCAAAGAGAATTTTTTCCGAGGGTACTGGAAATTTAAGATTGCTGAAAGATGAAGTGGCTTATGAAGAGTCGTCCGTCATGGTCTGTGTGTGTAAATCATTCCTATTTAAATAGCGTTGAATTATACAAGTATTAACGCTGATACGCTGCGTATCCAAGTCCTTTACGATGTCTTTTGACAGAACTCAGGTGCATATTAAACTCGCGTCATAGTTACGCGCAGCTCTTGGTGACAATGTCAACAGTCTTCCACTCTCAGGCAAAGTCGTTGTTCCGAACTCTTAAAAATTCTTTATGTCTAATTATATAGTAGATCTAGGAACAGCTTAATATTTGAAATA
This sequence comes from Trinorchestia longiramus, assembly GCA_006783055.1. Lineage (NCBI taxonomy): Eukaryota > Metazoa > Arthropoda > Malacostraca > Amphipoda > Talitridae > Trinorchestia > Trinorchestia longiramus. The sequence continues at coordinate 8,128 of VCRD01004595.1, forward strand.
GTTCCGTACCTGGTCCGGTTTTGTGAGTCGATAATCATTAGCCTCAAATTAACGCTGAGTTTTTTTGTCGTGATCATCATTCCATGAAAGTGAAAATGACAATGATGATGCTTATTATGCCAAGTTATGTTCGTTATCAGAACTTTCTAGAATCGTCTGGTAAATTTTCAGTCATTTTCATGTAATTATTAGCATAAAAAGTTTGGAATCATATGAGCATAAAATTCTAAAAAATTACTACGAGTATTGAATATTGGTAAGTGGCCCAATAATTCCTCGGTTAACTGTATAACACATTATAAAGTGTAAACTGCTAGCAGTACTGCCTAGTAATATCTCGGAGTTTATTTACGCACTTAGCATTATAAATCTGACGAACCAAGTATACAATTTAATGTGATGATGTGCGTGCCGTATCGCCTGCAGTCTATGATTCAACAAGCAATATACAGCGGGAGGAACGAGTATTCGTACATGTTAAAATTCTTTATTTATTAAATTTCTGATAAACAAAAATGAAACATGCTGATACTATGTTTAAATGTTTACGCACACGCGCACAAACTAAGAATATGCAAAAGAAACTAATATATTATATTAAATAATGCATTTATATACAATTATAAATATTTACGGGTGAAAAAGTATTTGTACAGAAAAAATTTCTGATTTTAGATGACACGAAATACTGTTTGGATAAAGTTTTTGTTACCAAAACTTTCTCGTGTGCTCCAATAATTGTTATCAGTAGTCACCCTGAGATGTCAAAATACTAGATGGTTCATTCAACACTAATAAATCATACAGTAGTGTCGCAATGATGGTGGAAAGTGTAGAACTCACAAATTCCGTAAAAACCTTGATTATTAAACAGTGGAGAGCTGGCAATAGTAACAGGAAAATATCAGAAAACTTTCGAATTCTGTTTTCTACTATTGCTTCATTTGTTCAGAGATATAAAATATCAGGAAATCTGGCACACCACGTAAAATTTCCCCCTGATTTTTAAGAAAACTCAAACAAAGAATCTAAAATAACGCAATGATCACCAGAAAGGAGTTACAAGAAGTTTTATAAGCTTCAGTGATTAGTGTTACACTATGAACTTAAAGAAACTGACACATTCTGGGAAAATGTTATATGGACATATAAATCTAGACTTGAACTGTTAGGTCGAAATTCACGCCGCCATGTTTGAAAAAATATGATATAGCCCAAGCTCCAAAGAACACAAGTGTGGCAACATGATGGTGGGGGACTATTTTTCTGTAAATGACACTAGCAATTTATATGACAAAATTAATGACAAAAATTTCCGATGACAAAATTAATACAAAGATGCACCAAAATATTTTAAACAATAATTTATGTGATTCTGTAGAAAACTTCAACTCCATGAAGAGTGAGCTACACAACAGGATGACAACCATAAGCACAAGGCGAAGTCTATCAAAAAATGGATTGCTAATTACAATTTAAAATTATTAGAATGGTCAAATCAGTCTTCAGACTTGAACCACATTGAAAATTTGTGGTGTCATTTCAAAATAAAAATTCATTCAAGAACTCCGACGTACAGTCGATTTGAAGAAAATTTGGAAACAGGAATGGGGCAAAATTGTTAAAGAAACGTGTAAATCATTGATTAAAAATTACAGAAAAAGACTGATTGACCTCGAACTGAATAATAGTTATGCTACGAAATATTAAATCAGCTATATCTATTATTTATGTTCTGTACGAATGCTTTTTTCACCCCTAAATATTTGTAATTGTAAATAAATTCATTATGAACTATAATAATTTATTCGTTTCTTTTGCATGCTTACTTGTTTACACATGTTTGGTTTATGCATATGTGTGCAAATATAGTATTGGTAAATCCACTTTTTGTTGTTTCTCAGAAATTTAATAAATAGAGAATTTTAACACGTACGAATATTTGTTTTCCCCTACTATTTTACATGTAAATGATTTCAATTTCACCGGACAAAGAGACAAAAAGTGGCAGAGCGAAAACAAAGTTCTAATAGAAGTTTATTTTTTGCAGGTACCGCAGGAGCAATGAACCTGAATACTGTGCTGGTGCACCAGTGAGCTTAAATAATGTGTTACTGATATCCATTGCTCCAAAACTTAGTGGATTTGTTTTCTGGTGTCATGGTTACGATGCAGGACGGAAATCATGGGGGATCAAGCGCCTGTGTTTATTGACTAACGGTGCAGAAAATAGAATAGAAGTCTTAAACAAAAATACTCATAAAAAATACAAACAGTGGTGAAATAAGAGCTCATGAAGTACAGTACGGATGACTCTTGTCAAGCGCATGCCTTCACAATCTGTTAAAAATATCATATTTTTTAGACTATTTTTAGACCCATAAGGTCCAACATAATTTAAAAAAACAAGAAGGGCATGAAAGAAGGCTGAAGACAGGAGTTCAATTCGAGCAAGTCTTCAGTCTCAATTGCTAACTGGTAAACTTGAACTAAAGTTCAAAATTTTCAGTTCCTCAATATCAGGAAGTCCTCAGACAGTGTCGAAAAGCATCGTCCAGTTGTGAAGCGCTCAATTGTACCTGCTGTTTTTTCCTGACCTTGCTGATGTTATATTCTTGTTGTTAATGCTATCTTGTCCCTCCTCATGTTATATTGTCACTTCTGATGTTATTTTGTCACTACTCATGCTTCTTTGTATTTCCTGAGGTTATGTGTCACAAGTGATGTTCCTTTGTCACTACTAACGTTAGTTTGCCAGTGCTGATACAAAGCGAGTGTTCGTAAAGTTCATTTTAGATTAGGTATTCTCATCATCTCAAAAGATTATGTGTTCTCATCATCTCAAAACATTATGTATTCTCATCATCTCAAAAGATTATGTGTTCTCATCATCTCAAAACATTATGTATTCTCATCATCTCAAAAGATTATGTATTCTCATCGTCTCAGAAGATTATGTATTCTCATCATCTCAAAATATTATGTATTCTCATCATCTCAAAACATTATGTATTCTCATCATCTCAAAATATTATGTATTCTCATCATCTCAAAAGATTATGTATTCTCATCATCTCAAAACATTATGTATTCTCATCATCTCAAAACATTATGTATTCTCATCATCTCAAAAGATTATGTATTCTCATCGTCTCAAAAGATTATGTATTCTCATCATCTCAAAAGATTATGTATTCTCATCATCTCAAAAGATTATGTATTCTCATCGTCTCAAAAGATTATGTATTCTCATCATCTCAAAATATTATGTTTTCTCATCATCTCAAAAGATTATGTATTTTCATCATTTCAAAAGATTATGTATTCTCATCATCTCGAAAAGGAATAAAATTTTACTCACGTGAGTCATTGTTATCTCTGTTAATTGAAGCTCTAATTATTGTCTAATATTATTCGTTTGTACTCTATTGCAAAAAACTTTATTGTTTGGTATAATTCGATTTTGAAGTTGGTCTTGTGTGATCCTGTTCGGACTGTGAAACAAGTTTGTTGAGTTATTTTTTGTAAGAGTACGATTTTCGCTGTTTCTACCTTACGGGGTAAAAATTTATTCCTAGCACAGTATGCAGAATAAGAGATTTATACTTAAATACACTCTAACAGACAAACCAGTTAGACTAAATTTTTTGATACATACCTTCTCAAGCTAAAACTCAGTGTTTTCTCATTATGCCAACTGAACTTTTACATTATACATTATTCATCTTTCTCTCACATGAATTCTTTTTCTTCGTTCCTCCGATTAGTAGTCCCGTTAGACTGTCATTGTGCTATCCTTCTGCCCTGCAATCGGTAGGAGACTAAACAGTGCTCCATAGTAGTTAACTTTGGAAACTTTGAAAACAGATTTGTTTATTCTTAAATAAAGAGTGATTTTTTCCCGTCAGGCCAGTTCTGTTTGGCGGCGCCTTGTACCAGTTAGTTTAGCATCAGAAGTTAATTCAGTATAGGGTAACTTCAACATACGGTTATCAGCATAGGGTAGCTATAGTTTAAAAAGATATAGGTAACTATATCATAGGTGGATAAAGGTGTAGAAACATAAATGAATAAACCTAACTGTAGTTCATTAAACGTTTAGTTCCGCACACGTGTGGCCGGCTGAATATAGTTTTCGTTGACAGAATCTGACTGTTCTGTCTCGAGCAAGCCGTTCAGTTAGAATTAAGCTTGCTCATGGATTAAGATTTTATAAATTACCAATTGTATGTTTTTCGTTAATTATGTGTTGACTAATATTAAATTGAATAAATATTATTTATTTTTCCTCAAAAAACGGTTAGGCAAGAATCTAAAGCTAATCTCTGAAAGAACCTAGGTGATAGAAATGATGCCCTTAGAAACAGTATGCAGATTAATAGATATGTACTAAATTACATTCTAATGGACAAACCAGTCAGGCTAAAATTTCAGATAGTCCACTCGATCAAGCTAAAAGTAAGTATGTTCTCACTATACCAACTGAAGAGTTGTAATCAAAATATGCGAATTCATCTCATCTTCGAAATTGTTTTTAATTTTCGTTTTAATAACTAACGTATGAGTTTCCATCTTCAAAGCAAGCATGCTAATCTAAATTATCATCCTCTTATGCCTTAACATTTAGTCAAGTCTCTGAGCTTGCGAAGGCTTTTATTCCATGTAACACGAAACGATGTTCCTGACTTAGAATTTGGAAGTAAACATCTCAGAAATAAAATAACGAGGGTACGTGAATGTGAAAACATAATGTGAAGTACGTGAATGTGAAAACATAGTGTGAAGTACGTGAATGTGAGAACATAGTGTGAAGTGCGTGGATATGAAAACATAGTGTGAAGTACGTGAATGTGAGAACATAGTGTGAAGTGCGTGGATGTGAAAACATAGTGTGAAGTACGTGAATGTGAGAACATAGTGTGAAGTACGTGAATGTGAAAACATAGTGTGAAGTACGTGAATGTGAGAACATAATGTGAAGTACGTGAATGTGAAAACATAATGTGGAGTACGTGAATGTGAAAACATAGTGTGAAGTACGTGAATGTGAGAACATAGTGTGAAGTGCGTGGATGTGAAAACATAGTGTGAAGTACGTGAATGTGAGAACATAGTGTGAAGTACGTGGATGTGAGGGCATAATGTGGAGAGAGTGAATGTGAAGGCATAATGTTAAGTACGTTAATATGAGGGTATTATATGCAATATGTGAATGTGAGGGCATAATGTGAAGTGCGTGAATGTGAAAACATAATGGGAAGAACATGAATACAAGGGCATAATTTTCATAAATTTCGAGAATATTGAATTCAAATCGTGTCCTTAGTTGAGCTCACAACTTTTGGACTTATCCAAGATATAATAATTAATAGGAACAAAATATTCATCGGCGACAATATCAGTACAAATCAACTGATCGTAAATTATGCGGTCGAGAAAAGACGAGCAACGGATGGGAATAGTAGGGCTTCAGAATATTGCTACAGGATGACAAGGGTCAGCACTACACATTTTGTCGTCATACTATATATTTTTACAGATTAGTTACTTAATAAACTCATTATTTTGTACTAGTGAAGACATCTTTTGGAGCCTGTGTGCAGGTAAATGGTGGAACACCGAACTCATCCTGTGGAGTTACTTCGCTTCCCTAGTCAGGCACAGCTGACTACCTGCGCCCACTCGTTTTAGTAGCGC